>JABUQX010034705.1:0-2500 GCA_015478945.1 Trachelipus rathkii | reverse complement strand
ATTCTTTAATCTTATTAAAAAGAAAAATAAACACGAGTGATGATAGTATTTGTTTAGTATGCGATAAATAATTTTGCCAGAGAAAAATAACGGTGTGCAATTCAGTTTCTTATTCATCAAAACGAAACATATCAAAAATTTATCATCTCTTTCGGACCTTTCCTCCAGCAAATATCTTCCCAAACAGCGCGCAGTGAGAAGATGTCCACTCCGCGCGCTACTTCTTCAGCCGTAAGTTCCTTCCGCTAGGAGATTTTAAATATTCAGTTTAACTCCCAAATCAAATAAATGTCTCTCGCCAGTTTTATCCATTTACGTAAACAGTCGTCGCAAACTCCCGAACAGCCATTCCGTATGTTAAAAAAATAGTGAGGGTGTCATCTCATATCCCTCTCTGTGCGTTCCAAAGAGGAGTATTTAAAGACAGAATGACTTCTCCTGCGTCTTAAAAGCGGAGTATAATCTTGTCTCCTGAAGAGGCTCGCAAAGCTGGATCTAGAAGTACGTAACAAACGAAGTTTTTACTATTTTTTCAACAATGGTTTCGTCGCCTATTAGGTAATAAAGGACGTACCCCTTCGCAGTTTTTTATCCTTCGAATTTTCGATATTTCGTCTTTAACGCTTTTGGAGAGGGTTGTAGTGGTGTATCGCGGAGGAATCGGAATTCGAATAATTTAAAGAATTCGAAGCCATTTTGTGGGGGGACGGTCGTCAATGATTCGTGTTCGTAGTCGCGGCGCCGCTCGAACACCTTTTCGGGGAACGAAGTCATCATCAGACCGTAGATTTTTGGTTCCTTTGAGGGAATTTCATCGACCACGATATGAGAAGAATCGGGCATTAATATCTCGCAAACCACCGTCGTTTTAGTGACGCTCAAGAAACGCTTAAAAATATTTAGTTTCTCCGCGTCCATCCGATCGAAGGTGTTTAAAACCGTCTTCGCCACCATACGCGCGATATTGCGTTCCTGGCCCGAGTATTTCTCAATGTCGGAGTGAGATTTGATCATTATGTGCACGTTCTTAGAACCAACGATGACGAAGTACTCTCCACCGATCTCCCTCACGGTGAAATGTCCGCAACACCCGTCTATTTTTGTCACGCAAATAACCTCGGTGGCTTTAGCGGGCGAATCTATGCAAAATTTTTTCCACTCTTTCTCGCTTCTTGGTCGAAAGTTATTTTCATCGCCGATTCGGGCCGTAAACTTTAAGTTGGCGTAAATAGCGATATCGAACCATTGTTCATTCTCTCCTTTCACCTCGATAAAATTAAGACCACGACTCACGTTTCTCCTAATCCATTCATCTCTTGAGTATGTTTCGTTTTCAGATTTGAACGACTTTATTTTAACGTCGTGTAATGCGCAAGAATAACCGGCGGGGAGAATACCTTCCTCTACATCCCTAGATGTTATTTTCAGCGATGAATTTTCTGAAATTTTGTTATACATATCCGTCGCTACATCGGCGCTGAATTTAGCTTTCTCATATTTTATCTTGAAAGATTTCATTAAACTTTCCTTCTGAAATTCGGTTATCGATTCAAAACCAGCCAACATATTTCTTAATGAATCCCAATTCTCACATTTTTCCGGCATCACGGTGGTTTCCTTTTCTTCTCCTTTTCTCGATTCAGCGGCCATCGATGGGGGGCCTTAATCTCAAAAGTGAAACGAATCTAAAAAAAAATGCGAACGAAGATTAATAACGAAACCCGAAAATAATAAGACTTTTTTCTCTTTAATACTCGATATTATATTCTCGATACGTTGTTAGCTAACCGTAATCTTATAACGAGATTGTGAAGGGTTTATTACACCGCCAAAAGACTTGAAATTTTTAAAGTATGGAAAACAAAATTTAAAAAAAGAATACAAATCGTGATTGACATGTCTTTATTATCGATAAGAATTATTTATAGAGTAAAAATGAACGGATATTCCCAATAAACAAAAAAACAAATTTATTTGGGGTGGTGGTTTTAATCACTAACCCTAATAATTTCCATAATACTGCATTTAATAACAGTAGTTATAAACACTTTTCTGTTTTTATTAAATTTACTTTTAAAAGCGGAATCGATATTTATCTGTAAGTGTTTAAGATATAATTTATTTATTTAATGTCAAATTAAAATCATCTCACCTGATAAAAAACAATAAAGAGGTCGCTCCAAAGAAACTCCTTTGCCTAGAAAAGTAAGGAA
This sequence comes from Trachelipus rathkii, assembly GCA_015478945.1. Classification (NCBI taxonomy): domain Eukaryota; kingdom Metazoa; phylum Arthropoda; class Malacostraca; order Isopoda; family Trachelipodidae; genus Trachelipus; species Trachelipus rathkii. The sequence goes on along the minus strand of JABUQX010034705.1, from coordinate 287 downwards.
GTAAATTTGTTTAAACAGCTGGAAGACGGTGGATTTCGAAACAAATCTCATCACCTAAAGCGCGAAGGAATAGTACCAAAAAGTAGTGCGATCAGGACTAGAAGATGTATCCGCACTCGACTTGGCAACCCCGATAAATGACGTTTAGTTGCGCGCGTTACTGATTTTATTCTTTTTCGTTGTTTTATCTTCATTTTAATATTTGTTTTGTTAAATTAAAAAAAGGATTAATAATAATTATAATATTGAAATCTTTATCAAAGTGATGAAAAAATAAAGTTAAAAAA
>JABUQX010034704.1:90000-98871 GCA_015478945.1 Trachelipus rathkii | reverse complement strand
ACCAAACCACACTTACAAGCTTTAATATACTTTATAGTAACTATGGTTCAGATTATAATACTTTAAATAACTACTTGTATAACTAAAACGCCGTCAAATTTGCTTTACTAAAATAAACTTATATGAAACACAAACTCATACCATATACCTTTAATCCAATCCTTTCTTAATGTTGCAAAATTCGAGTAATCATTCTCAACACTTCTACTGTGGCAACAATTCCAAAATTTAACTTAAACCTGTTATTTGTACTGAATTGAATGCTTTATACATCAAGTATGGCATGCTTCTTTCTATAATTTTTATTCTTATACTAATGCCCCTGGTCCTCTACCGTCCCGTGCTCTATCATAAGAATAATTTTATTGGTCTCTATTGTATTATGTAATGATGTAAATATTTTGTAGACTTGTTAATCTAAATAATACCCTCTATTTGAGAAATTGTACTTCTAACAGAAACATTCTAACTCCTTTTACAGCCTCTCATTCTAGTCTTTACCTCAAACCCAGAAATCTCATTAATTTTGTCTTCTCTACTTATTGCCGTCTCATCTTCTCTAGCATATCTAAGTCTTTAAATATAAGGATCCAAACTGTTAGTGCACAATTACTACTAATAACTGGTCTAATCAGATATAGCTATTATATACAGTTTTCTTATAACTTCCTTGCTCTCTTGTAAACATCATTACGATTTATTATGCCCAGCTATACTTTATTAAGCTTTTATTTCATTGCTTCCCTATTACATACTAGATTAGGTCTATAATTACTTTCAAATTACTGCTTATTAAATCACATATATTATTCTATTTATACCTAAATCCTTTTTTCTCTTGGTCCACAGATCTCAGTCCAATAATTCCCATTCCTTCGTAAGTTAAAACTTTTCTTTGAGGAACCTAGTGAATGAATACTTCTATTTAATTTATATTTCATCTATTGAGTCTCTACTTATATTCATCTGCGCCACTTTTCTCTGGACAAGAGGTGGATAGGTATTATTTTTTGAATATGGTATTATCATCCTTCACTATTCCTCTTGATGTTGTATACGTAGCATCTGACGAAACGTAGAAATCTCTTACGTTTTAAGGTTTCCTTGTGGTACTAAATATCTATTTCTTATATTTAGGTTATTTACAACTGATGGATATACATTTAGTATCACCCAGCACTGAACCCCTATGGGACATCCACTCTTCACTATTTCCATGAGGACATTTGCATTTAGTTGTAACTAGTTTCTATCTGCTCTTTTTCACTGGATTTTCCAATCAAACACTTACTTTTAATCTCAACACTTATGGGTATTCTCACTCCACATTCCTTCATATTCTTCTCTATTATGCAGATCATAACTTCTTCTCATGGTTTCCGGTTCATGGCACAGAGGGGAGCATCACCTCCTGTATATTGGTTATACGTGTATCTACCTCTATTACAAAAACTCCGGAATTTCATATCTTATTTTTAATGAAACGCTTATTTCTTCTCAGCCTCCTTCCAAACTTCACATTTTTAATTTCCTCTAGGCATTTCCCTTTTACTGACTTAACATAAATCCACTTTTTTCTAATCACGGTCTCTTAGTATCCAAGCGTTCGATTTTTACCAGTCACTAAATCACCAACCATATAATTACATATCTGACTTTAATACTACAATACCGACTATCTAATCCATTATATTACCTTTCCACATGACCCGATATCAATACTTCAAATGTTAATTTCATATAATTCTCTCATTTACCCCTTTCTTTCACACCCACTAATTAATATATATGGTCCAGGGCCACATTTTACACTCTCTATAAGCGAGGTGGTGCCTTCATTAATGATCTAGTTAGTTCTCCATTTATCAATTCTCGCTTATTATAGTCTGCTTGTAAGCATTCCTAAGATTGTCCATCTGAAACAACCATGGTTATCTTTTAATATCTAGTGAGGGCTCTCATCTGTATTCATGACCATAGTACTCATTAGATCATCTTGGAATATAAATCTCATATAATACATAAGTTAACAAACAAGACACGACGTAATGTAGTATACCACTACTATTGACTATAACACTACATAGACTTAGATTTCTCCACTTTTATCATTCTTAACAAGGTTCTAAAAGTGATTGTGATATGCTCTCAGGCTTCTATTCTCATATTGTTTGCCATTATGTCAACCAATACTGTTTTGTTCTTGTATCTACAGTCATGGTCATCATCCGTATACCCTTCTTTTCATGCAATATATAACTAATTTAATGTTGTAAACTTTTACAGACGACTTGTTCCGCACTGACGTGCTACTCTTCACTTTGACTCCTATCATATACTTGGTCACTACAGAGAAAAGCTTGTGTCCACTCACTCAACTAACCTATTAACACGTGAGCGTAACTTAGACCTCGGTATCGTCTTAGTTCGATAACAACCACTTCGTCCTTTATCTACACACACCAATAGCTAAATACTTGTGTGATAGAATAACACAATATTATCTTTTAACATCTCTCAAATTTGGAATTTTGAAGGGCTAATTTTAATATTATATAACACAATAACCAATAATTGCATAAATAATTATAATAGGTATAATTAAGGTAGCTACCCTCCACTATCTCTTCCATTCTCCATTATTCAAACACCATCTCCTGCCACCCCTACCTAATCGTTAAATTATCTTCATAACTGCTAAGTCATCCACTTAAACTAAATTAAGAAATTAACCAATGAGTCATAACATATCCCTTAAGCTCCAATATATACTTACCGCTATTAATTAAACTAATCAATTTTTGATTCCATTTATCTTCTTACATAACACGCTTAACCCTATCATCATTAACATACTTTTGATTCCATTTCAGTGAGTATAGAGCTACCAAAACAGCATCAATAATTTCAGTTAGCTTCAGCCTTGCCCCAGAGCTTTCAATTATCCTATCCATTATATACAACCTGTTGCAAATCCTATAAACTCAACTAATATAAGGCTACAATTTATTCTTCTTTACTGTCTCATTATCTCCATCATTTTGTTTTTCAATAGTAAAGATTTATCCATACAATATTTCAACCCTCTATAATACCATCTTAATCTAAATTAGTCACCTTTGTTCTTCAACTTAATCAGTGTTACCCTACAGTCACTCGCATTATACTCTACTCTTGTCGAACCCAAAATATATCCGTTTATATATATCTTTCATACAACAACTCAAATATTAAAGCTAAATTCCCCTATAAATTCCTACAGTTATCAGTATCCCCCTTACCTTATATTACTAAGCTGTCCTCTCCAATATCCCTCGGTATAATACTAATACCATACCCCCCAATAAAGCTTTGTTATCATATAATCAACTTCCAAATCTAATCAAATATCACCTATCCATCACCTCCATTCTGAACATTTCACCATGTAATTTCATTATAACCTAATGCAGATATTTACCATTCTTATTAAACTTTCTATACACTCTTATACCCATTACCTATCTTCCTTTATTCGTAATGTTACCTCATCCTTGTAAAATAACATATATTCGCTCCTTTTGTAACCTTAAATTAAACCAACACCCAACACAAATTAATCAACTATCATTAATACTCTTCATTTATATTGAGGCAAATGTTATGCCAGATTATTTTGATAAGTGCTCTACTCCATCTATACATCCCTACCTTTACACATTCATTTCATCAGATAGTAAAATGCACCATCCCTTTATAATTAAATCCTAAGTATCAGATTTCTCCTTATTCCTCTAAATTCGTAACTACCTTTTTATATATATATAATATATTTATATTTATATATTATATTATATATTAATATATAATTATATATATTTATAATTAATATATATATATATAATTAATATATAAAATATATATATATTATTATATAATTGGTGTAGTATAGTTCTTGGGATATAAGGCTGGCGACCCACCAACCTGGAGTAAGAGTCTACAAGCAGCCGGGACGAAGACACAAATTTACATCCCCGCGCGCGGGACATTAAGAGGAAACTACATCATCAATTTTTAAACAATCATCATATAGTTTCAGTCATATATTGTAAGGTGGTTCTCATAGACATACTATACCCTATCGTCTATCTCAATTATTTATGGTGACCACCGAGGTAGTGACCCAGTATATTAGCTTATACTAGTAGAGTGGCACATGAAACCAGCCAGCCAATATTCTTCAATAAGTTGTATTGTCAGTGGTAAGTACATTTCGTTATTGTTAGATTTGTTATTATTACCAACAATATCGTACCTACGCGTTCATTACATCAATTCCATAGTTTTCTATCTAGCTGGTGACGACTGCTCAGTATATTTCAGTATATCATTACTGTTAAACTGAGCCTTGATTAAATGAGTGCTTTCACTGAGCAGGTGCAGACCAACTGTACACTGTAAGAGTACAGAAGTAGGTCGAATGACCTTTTTTTACCTCAATGGTACTTTTAAAAATTGATGTGCTACTCACTAGCTTCTCATCTACAAGCTTACCGATACGTATCCCTTATTACAGGTGTCACGTACAGAGCGACCTAAGTGTTTATCATACGCGGCTATATAGAGTCTTATGAGGGTAAGTATTCTGTGGCAGTCTAGGTGGTATAGTGGAGCTGTCATGAGATCCATAATATCAACTGAGGAGTCCATAAAGAGCCCCTGAGGAATACGAAACTGAGTACAATATTCACTTACGGCGAATAATATAACGTGTGAGCTAACACTTACTCTATTATCTATAACCATAATACTTAGATCTTATATATACAGATATATATACTAATGATGGTAGTTATTTATTCTCTTCATAATAGACACATAACTTATATATATAATACTACTATATCACCTATATATACCCTTCATAATATAATATATATAATATATATATAATATTATTATATTATAATATTATAATATAATATAATATATATTATATATATATATATATATATATTAATATTATATATTATATATATATATTATAGGTATCATTTATATATATATTAATATATATATTATAATATAATATATATATCTAATTATATATAATATTATATATTATTAATATATATATATATATATATATATTTATATATATTATTAATTATTAATATATATATATATATATATATATTAAAGTATAAATGCTACCTCTATAAAATGCCTACCTAACATATCTTGGACAATGCCCAGATAAATGCTACATTAAGTACATTTATGCACCTGCAATTTACTTATAATGTCACAGGCATTTACTACTACTATTCACTATATATATATATATATTATAATATAATATTATATATTTATAATATATTATATATCAATATACTCATATTTGCCCAAGGATAATCCTGCTAACGCCCTGCGATATACGGTTTCTCGGTTATCTGAGTTAATCGAATACATATCTTTACACTTAGATAACGGTAACATATATCGATATTTTGTTTATCTATTACACCTGGAGATATAATATATATTAATATATGGCGATAATTATATTATTTTAGGACGATATATAACGTTTCGAGGGTTATCTGTCATATTACGGACTAAATTATCTAAATTTCAACTCAAATCGCGGCCTTACTCTCTTTTTTTTTAATAAGCCTTATGCCCCGATACGCGCATTGAAAATGATCGGAATCATAGATAGATATGCACTTTGAGATCTTTAATTGTATACATTTATTGTTACAAGTACAAAAAATTGATGAATTTAGAGAGCTAAAATTTTTTGCATTTAGTAAAGATATAATATAATATGAGTCACATAAAATATTATATATATATAATATATAATATTTATTAATATATTTATTAATATATATTATATTATATATATAATTAATTATATATATAAATAATATTATATATTTTATTATAATATTATTAATAATTATATATATATATATATAATATATATTATATATATATATATTAATTAATATATATTATATATATAATATATAATTATTGTAACCTCTTAGAGTAACTGCTCTAAGGAACTCATTTTTATGTGCATATATTTTAATAAAAATGAAGATTTTTTTTCTTTCTTATAAACGACATATCATGGCATATCTAAGCAATACATTAAAAAATGGTCTCAATAGAATGATAATAAATAATTAAATAATAATAATATTTAATATAATAATTATTATATAATAATAATAATTTATGAGAATGAGGTATTTTAGGATAATGAGAATCAAAATAATGAGAAGCTAAAACAAATGATATTTAAGTAATTGAGATATGTAAATGTACAAATTCGTTCATGGAGGAAAGCAAAAGGGTATAAAAAAAAATAGGAGAAGAACTGATTGATTGGAGAGGAAAGTTATTGAGAGAGAAGAGAGAGAGAGAGACGAAGAGAGAGGAAGTAGAACCGAGAGAGAGAGAGAAAGGCAGAAGAGAAGAAGAGGAAGAAGAAGAAGAAGATTCAGGTCTAATGACTGGCATCTTTTGTTAAGAAAATAATGTTGACTCATGGAAATCATTTTAAAACAAGTTGATGTCTGCGACGAGGAGAGACCCTCTTGACGACATTACAGTTCATGTTCATTCTAAAAGAGAGAGAGAAAAAAACCGTCTGAAAACGTCCTGGACTCATCTACATATCTGTTAATATAATATGAATCTTTGAGTCATAAGCCTCTCGGGCTCATCTCGGCGATGGACTCTCTAAAGGAGCTCGACTGAGCCGATTATAGGCTTGGTCGCTTTTTAACCAAATGAGTACTGTGCTTACCAAAAATAATTCTATTCAGGCACTCGTGATATTAGACTATATCATCGTCTCTCCTCTGCTACTCTCTATCTATCTCTCTCTCTCTCTTCTCGAATGTGAGCCGGTGGAGTAGGCACTGATCATAATAGTCTCGTCAAGCAACGAAGCCGAACAGAGAGAATATTCTCTAAATCCGTTAAAAAAAACCATTTCATTAATCTTTTCCCCGTCTTCTTTTTTTTCGAAGAGAGAGTCAGCAACGCATCATTCGGATTATTAACATTTTATTCTCTAATAACAGAAAACGTTACTAACAAAAGAGCACCCACAAATATAATGGAAAATTATCAGCTAATTGAAAAATAAATCAGGTGACACACTGATTCTCCCTACACACACGCACACGCATATATATATATATATAATATATATATATATATATATATATTATATATATAATATATATATATATATAATATATAATATATATATATATATATATATATAATATATATATATATATATATATATATATATATAGAGAGGAGAGAGAGAGAGAGAGAGAGAGAGGAGAGAGAAAGAGAGAGAGAGAGAGAGAGTCATAAGAGAGTGGTTTATGTGCTGTATGTCTTTGTTCAATCCCTGATTAACAAGCGATTACTGTACCATATTCGAATAAGCGAACAACCACAAATCGTGGTAAAAAAAAAAAAAAAAAAACCCCGCAATCGCGAATCAATTCGAATAAAACGTTGAAAAAAACTTTGGTGCAGATTTTAATCATTTATTAATGGAGAAATAGTGACAAGATAAGTCAATTGCAACTGCATAATCAGATCAGTCAAAGGAATAACTCTACGGCGAATAATAATAATAATAAAATAATAATAATAATAATAATAATAATAATAATAATAATAATAATAATAATAATAATAATAATAATAACTTGAGAGTATAAATATATATATATATATATATATATATATTATATATTATATATATATATATATATATATTATATATTATATTATATATATATATTATATATATATATATATATATAATATATATATATATATATATATAATTATATTATATCCATAGTTATATATGGATAAAGCTATAAAATTTCTACAATGGATTAAAAATAAGAAAAAAAATAAAATAAATTTTTTTTAGAAAATTGAAAAAAGAAATAAATAAAATAAAATTAAGGTGTTCCGTCAAATCGTTATTATTATTAAATTTTGCAAATTGAGAGGAATTAGCATCTTCCTCTAATGAGCTTAAATCAAATAGGCGTTTCTTCATTCCTATCAAATACATATATTTTTAATTATTTTTAATTTCAAATTTACAATAGCATATAACAAAAAAATTTAATTGCAAATTTCTATTAAATAGAAATTTTTTTTATTTATTTTGTTGGAGGAAAAGACATTACCATTTATATCCAATAATAATTACTATCTTTATCCATTATTTCTCTTTAACAGTTACCATCTCTTTCAATTAATCAGCCATTATCATTCCGTTTAAGAGGCGACGCGTCTTTTCTCTGATAACAAGGAATTTAATTTCTCTAATAAGAGGAACAAACAGCAAATGTTTTTTACCTTCATTGACGAAACAAAAGGTCATTGGAATGCGAGAAGGAGAAACGAAAGGTCAGAATTGAAGATACGGATCGCCAGGTAAATCACACCTGAGTTTCATGAACTTTTAAATCAAATTGATCGTTAGACAACCTCATTTATTTAATGGGGAAGCAATAAAACCATATACATGTCTAAAAATGAAAGCATTATATATATATATATATATATATATATAATATATATATATATAATATATAAATATATAATATATATATATATATATATATATATATTATATTAATATATATATATATTATATATATATATAATATTATAGTATAGGTGATATTTGGTTAAAACTACAAACTATCATCGATCCATAATCTCAAAAACTACAAATAGGCTACAGGGAAAGGATACATTTGTTGGAAATCCTTATAATATTATATTATATATATATATATATTTATATAGTATATATATATATAT
>JABUQX010034704.1:65000-77500 GCA_015478945.1 Trachelipus rathkii | reverse complement strand
GGACGAATCGGTTGTGTCAGATAGCATAGGGCCAAAGAAAAGCCGGCAGTTTGCCGTGTCATTATTATTATATCAAATTAACTTTGTCTATTCCATAATTAAGTACTTTCTGCCCATTGTGATTACAACATTTATTATATCATCTGTCATATTATTATTTCACGTGCACAATTAATAAACTTCAAAAGCAGAAAAACCCTTTTTACTCCATCATCTAATTATTAATTACTTACTTAATTGGTCTGAGTAATAACCTCAGATCATAATCTGGCGACAGCCCATAGTGACCTTACATCATTAGTATTAATTATTATAATTAAAAATCCCCTTCTGAACAGTGATCGACGGTGTGAAAAAAAAAAGTAATTGAATATACTGTGAAATTTTGTGAAGTGTTATCAAAATTTAACTGTGTAATCGTGCTATTCATTAATAACTGTGGAAAGTGATATCTGATAATAAATAATTTATAATAATACTGCTTGAAGAAATAAAGCGGTATTAGAAAAAAAAAAAAAAAAAGAAGAAAAAAGAAATTTGAAACGCTTCAGATAACGAACTTTTTGCTCTCTGACAACAAAATCAACCGAGCCTTTTAGTACTAAAACTTTGAAAAAAAAAAAAAAAACTATCTCAAGTACTTCTTTGTTCTGAAAAACAGATATGGGGGCGAATAAGAAAACTGCCCCGCGTCTTAAGGTGGGGAGAGGAAAACCCACTTCCCCTAAAGGCCAGTTAACAAGGAAGACTCCCTCGCCGCAAAAATCACCGACTCCTTCTTTGGTTGAAGAATCTTCTACGAGTTCAGAAAGTGACCGTGAATGTACGCCTCAAAGAAACAGACATAAGTCGCCCATAAATATAAGAAGACGTTCATTCGGAAAGGGTCGAAGAAACAAAAGCTCTCTTTCCTCCCACCAACTTCCCGCCTTCGATGGCTATGATATTGTCAGTTGGTTGTCTGCGACCAATGCGGTATTTAAACTTAACGGAATTAATGAGGGTTCGGAGAAAGTCCGACTTTTAGCCTCCATACTCCCCAACAGTCTTGTGTCTACATTACAGTTCCCATTAAGAGACAATGCGTATGAAGAACTAATGGGTCGCATAGAGGAAACATACTTACCGGCACTGAGACAGCGGGTGAGGGATGTCTTCAAAAAGGGGATGGAAAAGACAGAATTGCCAAGTCATTATCTCAACCGTGTGAAAGAGGTGTTGGGACGGAAGAACTTTGAATTACTCGTAGAAAACAATCCGAAATTCGCACAAGAGCTCTTCCTTAATGAGATGCCGCCTCAGGTCCAGATGAGCCTTTATTCATTAGCGCAAGATAATGACATCAATAAACTGGTATTGGTGGCCGACGATCTTTTCAAGAACTTTGTACATAAAAATTTCCAACCGATGCCCCAATATGGGAGAGATCCCCCATACTGGGGAAATGTGAATCAGCTTTCAGAAGAAACAAATTCGAACCATTATAACCGCTCACGAAGAAACTCCACTGACCGCGACACAAGAAAGGAGGAGGCGGAGACTCAGCAGAAGATCCTGACTCAATTACAAAACATATTGGATACAGCCAAGAGCGTGGCTGAGACGCTAAGCCAGCTAGCGCAGAGACAGCCACCTCCTACTGGCTGGCAGCCATCTGCAGACAGCTGGCAACAACATTCAAGGAGGGGTAGGAGCCAGCCTAGACGTAGATATGAGAACTATGCTTCACAACAGAATAATGATGCCTATAATAATGTCTGTTTCTATCATAAGAAGCATTGGTTAAAAGCATACAAATGTGAAAGTGAGGAATGTCCTCTTTATACTCTAGTATACCCTCACGAGGGGGGGGCTGCTGCCAACCCCCATCATACAACCACCACTCAGGGAAACTGAAATCTGGGTCATCATCTCATCTAGATGGCCGCGACAACAAAATAGATAGAGGTAAAACAGTATCTTTTAATAATTATGTAAAGATTTTCAAATTCAATGCTGAAACAAGCTATGGCAATATTAAAACTAATAATAATAATAACAATGATAATAATAGTAATAATAATAATAATAATAATAATAATAATAATAATAATAATAATAAAATGAATGATGTGAACTTTAATTATGTTAATAATAAGAATGAAATGTTATATAATAATGAGTTTCCATGTAAAATAAATAACAAAAATATTTCTATTGTAAATACCTGTGAGGTTGAAAAACCCGAAAGCGATTGCCATATAAGCGAAACTGATATTGAAAATGAAATAAAAAAAGATCAAATTGCCATAGCCCATGTATTAAATAATAAAAATATGAGAGAGATTAATAATCAGGTATTATGTAATTATAATTCTAACATGCATGTCGGTTATACTTTCTTTAATAATTATTTGAGTATTGGATATGAGAATGATCGGAAGGTATTATCAGCGAGCTCAGTATGCGAAGCTTTGGGAGAGACGGGTGATATAGGTTTAAGTTCTAATTTGTGCGGAGAACCAATTATCTCAGCCGTCCAAGAAAAAACAAATAGCGCTCCTCTCTCTAAAAGTGATGTATCTGGCTCTAAGTTATATAAAGTATTGAATAGAATTGATAAAAAATTTTATATATTAGATTCTGGCTCGGAAATCGATCTGATTAGGGCTAGCCCCATTCATAGGTCGAAACGACCAATGGGCCACATTTTAGCCGCCAACGGCACCAAAATAAATGTTTATGATTATATTGATATAGATTTAGATATTGGGTTGAATAAAATATATAAACACAAATTGTATATAGCAGATGTAAAACTAAACATATTAGGTATCACTTTTTTGAAACATTTTGGGTTTGGTATAGATTTTAAGAACGATGTACTCATTGATCCTAATACCAATCATACCGTATTATTAAGGCCCGGTCATTCTATATCCTCTTTAAAAATAAACGCACTCTCCCATGATCTTTCGCATGAATCTCCCCCTAAAACTCTCACCTCTTTGCCTTTTAGCCCACTCTTTCCTCTTAATGATATTTTGTATAAGTATAAAACATTATTTTTAAACCCGTATTTAGATGAGAATGTTCATTTAAAAATAAAACAACGAAAAAAATGGGCTGAAATATTTTCTAAGTATGGGGGACAAGAAATGGGGGATATGAGAGGAGGAGGTGAACTGGAGACAGAATTGGGGGGAGGGAAAAAAGTGGGAGATATACCAGAAGGGATATTGAGGGAGTTGGCCTGTGCTTTCCCATACAAACCTACCATAAAAGGTTCGCCTATACGATTACCTGGACGTCGAATACCGCACAAACTGTATGAAGCAACAAAAAGGGAGTTGAATCAATTAGTCGCTGCAGGTGTGTTGAAAAGAACAAATGCCACGTGGTCAGCACCGTTTAGTGTTTTGGATAAAGGAGGGGGAAGAGTTAGACTAGTGACAGATTTTAGGGAACTTAACAAAAGAACAGAGGTGGATATATTCGGTGTCCCAAATATTTACGATGCTATTTTCGCACTCAAAGGTGCTCGGTATTTCAGCAAGGTAGATTTGACGAGCGGCTTTTACAACCTTCCGTTGCATCCTGATTGCCAGAAGTACTTTGCAATAACCAGCAATCTCGGGACCTTTATATATACTTCTTTCCCATGGGCTTTATAAATTCGCCTGCAGCATTTCAAAGAATGGTGAATATATTATTGTCTGACTTAAAAAACTGTCACGTATATATTGACGACATTTTACTCTTTACAGAAACCGCTGAAGAGCACGAAAGACTTGTTGAGACTGTATTAAAAAGATTAAATTATTTATCTATCTGTGTGAATGAAAAAAAGAGTAGATTTGGAGTATCTGAAGTAGAATATTTAGGTTTCATAATAAGCGCTGAAGGTGTTAGGGCGAATCCAGAGAAAGTTGCAGAGATAGTAACTTATAAGAAACCGCAAAATATTAGAGAAATGAGAGGATTAATAGGAAAACTTTCGTTTTACAGAATAATGCTCCCGTGCCTAGCAGATTTAATGGGTCCATTAACTGACTATTTAAAGGGTAAAGCGTACTCCAGAAAGAAAATATTTTGGAATGAAAAGTCGGAGAAGGCTTTTAGCGCTGTTCAAAACGCTATAAAAAACTCCTGCCTATTAGCCTACCCCGGTACTTCAACGCCCATAAAAATATTCATTCATGCCTCGTCAAATGCTTTATCAGGCGTTATTCTGGGGGATGATCAAGAGAGCCGCCCTTATGCTTTCTATTCATCTACCCAATCCTCTATTGAAAAAAGATATGATGAGATAAATAAACAACTATTAATACTAAACAAAATGTTTAACAAGTTCGGGTACCTACTGAGTGGGAGGAAAATAACGATATATACTCAATTGAAAGAATTAATCACCTTATATAACAAAACAAATGATGTATTAAATCAAAACGCAAAACAAGTCCGTCAACTTAATTTACTAAGCTCTTATAATGTAATTTTCAAATTAATTAGTATAAAATCCAATCCGTTAAACGAATATATCATTAAAAATAATCCAAATTTCCAAATAGCGGACGAACAAACAAACAAAAAAGAGAGTGGAAAACCCCTCGTAAATATTTCATTCACAAGCCCTTTAAATCCTACAAATATTACTATAGGGGAAGGCCATAAAAATAGTTGTCGTGAAGTAGTAGAAAATAGTACGCATGCCGATCGGCCATTTAACCAACCGCAGATGTTACCCGAGACACGTGTCGCTTTAGAAAGGAATTTACTATCCAGGTATGAAAGAGAAAAGGAAAAGGATGATAAAAGAGAGAATAGAGAAATATTAGAAGAATTAACCGTGAATTTGATATCTGACTGCAATAAACGAAATAAGTTAGTTATAGATAGATTCCTAAAGAGTATTGACTACAAAAGTATAAGCGAAAAGCAAAAAGAAGATACATTTATAAAGTCATTAATCAATAACCGAGAAAAAAGTGGGTTGAAAATGGTCGAACAGCAATTCTGGTTTAATAAAGAAATTTTAAAGATTTTTGTGGACGTGTCACTGGGGTATTCTCGTGTCATTTTGCCCGAGACCTGCGTACCAGAAGTGGTAAGGACATTGCACTTGCAAGGCCACTTAGGGGTTAAGAGAACGGAAATTGCAGTGAAATCGGAGTTTGTATTTGAGAAGATTCACTCGCGAGTTAAAGAGATCGTTAGAGCTTGTAATGAATGCCAAATAAACAAAAGCGCTCGCACTATTAGTCCTAATTATGGCCAGTTCAAAGAGGTGACCTATAAGTTTGAAATGTTGCAAATTGACATTCTTAAGATGACCCCCTGCCGGGGGTATAAATACTTGTTTACTGCCATTGATAGGTATAGTAGTTATCTTTTTGCTATTCCTTTAAAGGAGATGAATGCTGAAAGCGTCATTAAAGTCTTATTGTATGAGATTCTACCTTTCACTGGAGTGCCTGACAAAATCCTCAGTGACAATGGAGGATGCTTTAAAGCTCACCTGTTTGAAGAGGTCTGTAAGATGATTGGGGCAGAACATATCTGCACCACAGTGGGAAGCCCACAAGTCAACGGAAATCTTGAAAATAGGCATCGAGTTTTATTAAGCAGCCTTCGTTGCATGTTAAGCGAAAATGAGTTCAAACATCACGATTGGGTATCAGTCCTGCCGTTTGCGCTCTTTGCAATACGAACGTCCCCTCTAAATGAAAATGGTATCACAGCGTCTCAGGTGCTCTTTGGCCAAAACGTGAATATACCGGGAAGATTAGTAGACACAGAGAGACCTGGAGAAGCTATGTGTTATGATAAATATTTAAACAAGTTAGCAGGGTTGTTTGCTCAGCCGTTGGCACCGAGAGCCACTTTGAAGAACCGATCCGTGTTCGTTCCCAAAAATTTGAAGGAAGCCAAGCTAGTCCTTGTAAGAAACAAGCAATATAATTTAGGCAAGCTCGAACAAAAGTACCAGGGGCCCTATAAGGTGTTACGCTTCACGAATAACACGGTCTATATCTTAAAAAATGGTCAGCCGGTAGCAGAGAATTTAAGAAACATAAAGATTTATTACCATTTAGCGGAGGCCGATCAGAGTAGAAAATAGCAGAAAAATAAATATAATAAAAATGTGAAAGAAAGAAATCATATGTAGACAACCTCTTACTAATCTTTTCTTTTACAGGTAATTCGGTCAAAGGGTATGGAATTAGAAATTTTGCAAGTGCAAAGATTGTGTACACAAATTATTGAATAATAATATTTAGTAGTTGTAATTTACCCTCCTCAAGTAGTTTTCCACCTATCTTCCTTCCTCTATCCTTGAGATTGTTTGTAATAGAATTAAGGAAGGCATTCTGTGTGGCTAACTATCAAACATATTGAAATTATCTCAAATGGAAGCTCTCTTCCATTTGCTGTTCCAATTTGTTTGAGCTATACTCCAGGGACACCACTTTGATCTGATAAACGTTCGTTTACCAGATGCCAAACTAAGGAGAGAGGGAGGGGCACCTAGGTGCTATATTTCCCCTATATAAGGAGGGGAATGAAGCTCTCAAACTCCTTGAAATACAAGTGGAAAATTACTGGAGGCATACAAATGCCTAACAATGCCTACATTTTAGGGTTAAAAGATTCAAAATTGTAACGGCTTGGGGAGTGCTTGTGGAAGCCGCCGTGAGAGGCCCCAGCCGAAGGGATTATTATTTTAGACGCCGGACGAATCGGTTGTGTCAGATAGCATAGGGCCAAAGAAAAGCCGGCAGTTTGCCGTGTCATTATTATTATATCAAATTAACTTTGTCTATTCCATAATTAAGTACTTTCTGCCCATTGTGATTACAACATTTATTATATCATCTGTCATATTATTATTTCACGTGCACAATTAATAAATTTCAAAAGCAGAAAAACCCTTTTTACTCCATCATCTAATTATTAATTACTTACTTAATTGGTCTGAGTAATAACCTCAGATCATATATATATATATATATAAATATAAATATAAATATAAATATAAATATAATATAAATATAAATATATATATATATATATATATATATATATATAAAAAAGATATATTTATATATATATATATATATATATATATATATATATATATTTATTTACATTATTGGTTAGATAAAAATATATATATATATATATATATATATATATATATATATATATATATATATATATATATATATATATATATATATATATATATATATATATATATATATATATATATATATATATATATATATATATATATATATATATATATATATATATATATATATATATATTATTATTATTATTATTATTATTATTATTATTATTATTATTATTATTATTATTATTATTATTATTATTATTATTATTATTATTATTATTATTATTATTATTATTGAAGCGGAAATATTGAGCTGAATATTCATTTAAATAAATACAACTTTTATAAGAACAAGAAATATACAATTATGAACTATTTTATAGCAATTAGCATATAATATAAACCCTGAGCAAATTTTATATAAAAAGTCCTCGAGACTTTTTCCTCATCTCCATTTTAAATTTTTAGTTTTTCTCTTTTTTTAAAAAAGAATAATAACTAAGATTATCGACACAAATCAAGAAGATTTCCCACCTAAAAAAATGTATTTTTGAGTTACATTTTTCTTGTAGAGCGAAAAAAAAAGAAGAAAAAAATTGGTCGAAATAAAGTGTATAGAATGAAAAATTGAAACATTTAAATATGCCTCTCATGGACAGAGAATTCTTTTGCAAAAAATATTCATAAGATAGTAATAAAACTTATTTTAAAGCACGGTCGTACATTTATTAGAGTTCATAACTGTAAATATAACCCCCAAGATCCCCATTCCCTCCTTGTAAAAGGGGCAAAACGATATTATTAATATGTTGAAAGTAGTCTACGTTGAATGGTTTATGCGCCGGTGCAATGTCAGAGCACTAATAACTAAAATTAGCTCATCGTTTGAAAGGTGCAATTTATCAGAAAGCGGATTAAATTTATATCCCCACTTTGCTCTATTGGCTCAAATCCCTTCCGATATAAAATAATGCAGCGTAATTAAACGAGATTTATAATTCTAATAACCTGTAATATCAAAAACATTAATAACGATACTTAATATTTTTAAAGATAATTCTCCTCACAAAAAATACAAAAAAATAAATAAATAAATATAAAAAAATAAAATATCAAAAATAAAATACAAAATAAAAAACTTTGTTTCTTTGTTATTCTATATAATGTCTTAATAATAATCAATTTTAGCACTTAAAATTAGTATATTTTTATTTTTTTATATTTGGTTAAATATTGTTTTGTAGATAACGTATTAATAATAATAATAATAATAATAATAATAATAATAATAATAATAATAATAATAATAATACATATTTTTAATTAAAAATAATAATAATAATAATAATAATGATGATGATGATGATGATGATGATGATGATGATAATAATAATAATATAAAAATTCAATAATAATAAATCTATAAAATTATACTCTGCTACTTTAACCATCAATTACATTATTATTATTATTATTATTATTATTATTATTATTATTATTATTATTATTATTATTATTATTATTATTATTATTATTATTATTATTATTATTATTATTATTATTATTATTATTATTATTATTATTATTATTATTATTATTTTTATTATTATTATTATTATTTTTTGTAAATTCTTTCTATTCTTCTAAATAATTCTTTATTTGCAGAAAATTTTTTAAGGACTATTCTGGAATAAAAAGAAGTTAAAGCCTTTAATATTTTCCCAATATTTCGCCTGCATACTTCAGGCATGATCACGGTTAACTAACTATTTATAATGCAGTTTACAAATAATAAATTACAAAATATATAAAAAAAGTAAAATTATTTTACGTTAATTGTGAAGTTTAAAAAATAATTTTAATAAAAATTCAAAAAAATAATTTCAATGAAAAATCAAAAAAGCTTACATTATTTTGCAAATACAGTTATTATCATGGATACTAGGTGTACCTGCAAAACACTCAAATATTCAAAAAACATTCAAGCATTAATTCATTTAATTAAATTTCACATTGATGTCTGGCTTAATTTTTTAATAAAAATTTATTCATTTATTATTATTATTATTATTATTATTATTATTATTATTATTATTATTATTATTATTATTATTATTATTATTATTATTATTATTATTATTATTATTGTTATTATTATTATTATTATTATTATTATTATTATTATTATTATTATTATTATTATTATTATTATTATTATTATTATAATCGTTATTATTATTATAATTATTGTTATTATTATTATTATTATTATTATTATTATTATTATTATTATTATTATTATTATTATTATTATTATTATTATTATTATTATTATTATTATTATTATAATCGATATTATTATTATTATTATTATTATTATTATTATTATTATTATTATTATTATTATTATTATTATTATTACTATTTTAACTACCATTACCCCTAGTTTACTACTTTTCATATCTGCGCTCCAATGTCCAGGAACATTTTATTATTTTATATTTTGTTTACTGATTATTAATATAAAAAAAAGAAGCCATAAAAGTTTGAGGAAGTAGTAAGTCTCGTTTTATTGGTCAAAGAATGAATAGGTCTCGGGTTTGTGGTCTTCGAGATACAACGACAAATAAGATTAATAATTAAGAAGAGAAGGCTCTTATGATGCTTAACTTGTAAAGCAAATTTATACATGAGGAGTTTGTGTGCACACAAATTTGTATACATGTATGGTATTGTGGTATACACGAAATGTTTACAGATGCAAGTGTAAGATTATGGAAATGTTTATTTATTTTTATTTTTTAAAGACGTACAGAGACAGTTCAATGGCCATTGGTTTTTTTGATATGTGATTGAGCTACCAAACAAATATATAAATATATTTAATATTTATTTATTTATTTATTTATATTTATTTATCAAGCATTTAATTTACATATTTAATTTATGATTTTATGTATCTTATTTATTTTAAATTGTATAATGATTTATCTATTCATTTATTTATCTTATAAGAAGAAATGTTGAATAAAAGTTGAAGGAAAAAATAGCTGAAGAAAATTTACGATTATGTAATTAATTTAAAGAAAGTCATAAAATTGTATAAAGAAAACTCCATTCAACATGAAAGAAAAATAATTTTAGTTAAACAAAACCTCTCTCTCTCTCTCTCTCATATATATATATATATATATATATATATATATATATATATATATATATATATATATATATATTTTATATAAATATATAAATATATATATATATATATATATATATATATATATATATATATATATATATATATATATATATATATATATATTTCTTTCTCTCTCTCTCTAAAACCAAACGAATGATTTATGCCAAATTCTTTCAGAACACATAAACAAACAATGTATTCATCTGGGACACACAAGCAATATATATATATATATATATATATATATATATATATATATATATATATATATATATATAGTATAGAGAGTGTATATATATATATATATATATATATATATATATATATATATATATATATATATATATATATTAGTGATGGGACGATTATGAAATTTTTGCCGATGACGATGATGACGATGACGATTAGAGCAAATTTTGCCGATGACGATGCCGATGACGATGACGATGACGTGATTAATTGAAAAACCCATTTTAAAAATCTCCCTTTCCTTTTATATATATTATTATTACATATATACAGGAGAAGATAGAAGAGAGTAATAAAGAGAGTTATATATATATATATATATATATATATATATATATATATATATATATATATATATATATATATATATATATATATATGATCTCCCTAAATATATATTACATATTTTTATTTTTAAATTATATTTATATGAGAGCAATATAGATATTTGTTTATATATATATATATATATATATATATATATATATATATATATATATATATATATATATATATATATATATTATTATATTAATGTGGTGGACTAGGCCGTAGACAGGGGGCTTCAGGGGTTCAACCCCTAGAGTAGTTTTACCGAGTGGGCTTTGGTATCCTTAAGTCTAATAATAATAATAATAATAATAATAATAATAATAATAATAATAATAATAATAATAATAATAATAATAATAATAATAATAATAATAATAATAATAGTTAATCAATGAAAATGAAAAGTACTTATTAATGGAAATGAGGAGACATATTTGTGGTCCGTAACGATTTCTTAGGTCAAGTGGCTGTTCCTCATACATGTATAAAATATTTAGACCAGGGACTTAAATGTAAGGTTTCCAAGTTTGCAGATGATAACAAATTGACTACCTCAGTAAGGAATAATGATGGATGTATAAAGATTTAAAAGATAAGGAGGGAGCTGTAATCGTTGATGGAATGAGCAGGTTCATTCCTTCTTCAGCTAAATTTTTCTTTCCTCATTCATTCCTTCTAAAACTAAATCTTTCTTTCCTCATAATCCATGGTTCGATCGTGCTTGTTCTCTGGCCATTCAGGCTAGAGACAGTGCCTATCGGGGGTGGAAAAGTTCTCATTCTCCTATCGTTGCAGGGATACTCTTCGACGAGCAAAGCGGGCTTTCATCAAAGGAAAGTGCGCTAACCTCCTTGGTTCTCCTACTGACAAATCTTTCATCTCTAGCAACTTCTGTAAATCTGCCTTCCCTCCTCTTATTCGATCTGATCATTGTGTTGCTAATTCTCCAACTGAAAAGGCTAATCTCTTCGGCCCCTCGCTCAACTATATTCTCTATATCTCAATACTAGCACTTTCCCTGTGTTGGAAGCTCTCACATGTCCAACCTATTCCGAAAAAGGAAGCCGCTCTGATCCTTCTAACTATCGCCCTGTAGCTCTCACTTGTATTCTATTTAAGATCTTTGAAACCCTTCTCAACTCACTTCTTAATCATCTGGAAACTTTCGATCGCCAGTACGGCTCTCGCTGCATGAAGTCTACTGGCGATATACATTCCGGCCCCAACTGATTTATGGTTGCCTTAGGAACTACCGAGACTCTGCATGGTGGCGCTTGGCATATCCAAGGCATTTGCGAGTATGGCACGCGTCACTGCTCTCCAAGTTCCCCTCCTTTGGGTTTCCTCCTCTTTGCTTACTTATGTCTAGCTTTCTTTCAAATCGCTCAATATCGGCTGTTGTTGATGGGGCGACTTCTTCTTCATTCCGTCAATGGAGTTCCTCAATGTTCTGTCTTATCTCTTACTCTTTCTCTACTTTTCATTAATTACCTTCACAGTTGCTCTCTTCATCTCATATTCTTTCGACTAATATCAAGGACTCGACTCTTGAGTCTTTAAATCATATCAATTCTACTCCCTACTTCTATTGCCTCTCAA
>JABUQX010034704.1:50000-55000 GCA_015478945.1 Trachelipus rathkii | reverse complement strand
TAGATAGAGAAGATATTATATATATATATATATATATATATATATATATATATATATATATATATATACTGACTCATACTGGACAATAACCATTATGTGAAACCCCGAAAAAATTCATGAATAGGTCCTCCAATGATTTGTGCCCCATTAGAATAGCTAAATGCGGCAATAAAAACAGGAGTAAATATCGCCATGATGTGATTAAGATATTAATAATGAGATACCCAACTGTTTTTGAGAAGGCAAACTTGACAACCTCAGTTGGGCTGTTAAAATCATGTTTTGAATGGTGAATAATGAAATCAACGGGTATTCTCGCTAATCTTACACAGAAAACGGATGGTCCTCACGCAGCACGTAAAACTTATTTTACGATATCTTTTGTATTCAAGTAAAGATACATATATATATATATATATATAGTATATATATATATATATATATATATATATATATATATATATATATATATATATATATATATATATATATATATATATATATAAAACTGGTGAAAATAAAGGGTATATAATAATTATCTTTCATTGATAACAATTTCAAAATACAAAGAAAGATGTTATTTTATGTATATAGATACAAATTTAATTTTCTTGCTCTTTAATTGATAACATCCTCCATTTATTATGTGCAGCTATTGTGAATTCATTAAAGCGAGTTCTGTTGGTCTTTCCTCTAATGTATAATTGAGAAAGTACGTTTTGAGACTTTCTGAGTAGAGAAATAAATACCTTTCTGAGGTGCAGGTTGTGAGTGAGAAAAGTGGTAAAATTCTTAACAACCTAAATGGTATTTGTATAGTTCAAATTTATTTAAAAAATTTATTAAATTTTTGATAGATATTAATGGAATGTACCAGGATAAGATTGGTAAGTATGGATCTATGGCTCAAGAGCTTGCTTGAAGCTGGTTTGAAAAATGATCAAGAAAAGAAATTGCAATTGCTTTATGTCTTTCCATTTTACATTGATTCTGACATCCGGCATTCTCATTTCTTCATTAACAGAAAGCAGAAGTTCCATTGTAACTTTCAAAATGATTGAAATTTTTTCATCAATGTTTACGTGAAAATCTTTCAAAGCAAATATCATATTTTCAAGTTGATCAGAGAAGTTGTTGTCACTAATGATCGAGATTGGAATGTGGTACATATTGGAAAGGTGAATGAGAATAAAGTTAAAGTCATAATTAAACCTATAAATAGTTCGCTGGTGATTATGGATTTCAAAAGATTCGAGGTTTTAGAAGAAGGTTTAATATCTGAAGCTCCTTAAAGGCTTCGACAATTGCTTTAAAAACTTCTCTAAATAGTAATAATAATAATCCATCGTTACTTTCCACCCATCTTGATTCGTATTTCGTGTTAATTTTGTCCATTTTAATCTCTGGGAAATTTTTTTTTTTTTTTTTTTGATATCAAAATAATTGTGTTCATTGGTGATCTAAAATAATGTCCAGCTGTTTTCATTGTGAGAATAAGGTTCTAATATGTTGTACTCCATATGAATGTGAACAGCAATGCACATACAATGACGCAAGATATTTTCGACAGCTTGAACACTTCTAAAATATTTCTTTATTGCTGCTGCACCATCATATAATTGTTTAATAAGAAAGACACTATTTATTTCCACCTAGGTATTATTACCTCAGATAGAGAGATTCTCCTTTCCTATTTTCAACAGCCACAAACCCAAGAAATCTTCACGAATCACAAATATGTTTTCCTAATTAAATAAATACATACTCATAATTTGCTTTGAGTATTATTTTTACTATTCTAATAAATTAAAATTAAGTTTTAAGCCATCAAAAATTTTTGATTGATTAAATAATTTCTTTCAGATTTCCTTGAACACCCCTGACTACGACCTTATATATATATATATATATATATATATATAAATATATATATATTATATATTATTATATATATAATTTATATTATAAATATATATATATAATATATATATATATATATATATATATATATATATATATATATATATATATATATATATATATATATATATACTAATTTTTGTTCATGTCCCAGTGGTAATTAATAATTATCAACTCTAAGAAAACAAGGGGAAACAGTAAGAGGAGGAGGAAGTGACCAGGGTTATCAGGTATCGAAATTTCATTCATTAATCACCATTTTGAAGCAAGCTACATGAATGGAAGATACCCATATTATATATTAATATATATATATATATATAATAATATATATATATATATATATATATATATATTATATTAATATATATATATATATATATATATATATATATATATACTACTATTCAAAATTAACACCACTATGGCTCATTATGACGCTTAACACAATTAGCCCGCCAATATCACAGATAAGAGTACCCAGAAACGTAGTGTGAGACTCTGATAATCTCATGCTAACGACGACAAACCATAGCATCGGGACACCATATACAGCGCGAAATAGTGTTTACGAGGGGGCTCCGCCTCTCTCATTCTATGAATTAAGTGGGTAAATGACCAACCAAGTAGACCAGCTTTGAGCAGTTTGGAGGGAAGTTTAGGCGGGAGGTATGTGCGCAGTACGTGGTCATCCATTCAGTGTTGAATTTAGGCCTTCGTGCCACAAACCATGGAAAGGATTGCGCGTCTTACTAACACTGTGCTCATGAGTGGCCGTAGAGGATTACCAACCTTTCCCGTGGCGGAGGGGTTTGTGAACTCGGGTCCGACATTTGGGTCTGGTAGCCTCAGTCTTGACAAACCAACTTCCAACCGGGTCAATGCCAGCACAAGGGTACCACGCATCTATCTCCGTTAGGAGCAGCCAAGGATGCGGAAGGCGCGAAGTGCGAAGGCCACCCACTACCTCGTTCTACCTTCCAGACACTGTATGACCGCCCCGCGTTGTAAGGACCGCTTTTACTTAGCCGTCAGCGGCCCCGAGCACCTGGCATCAAATGGAGAAGACCCTCGCTGTCACTAAGTCTTCTGCACCTAACAGCAAGACCACCCTTTCAATAACCACGCTGCACGCGCAGGTACCAATTTCCGAGCACTCCGAACACTCTCACTCAGGCCCTGGGCCATAGGGCCCGAAAGACCCTCATTCCATTTTGTTCATTACGAACCACCCCTCATTCACAACCAACCATGGTCCTCAAACACCACGTCGACGCCTGCTAAACATAATTTGTGGCACGGAGGGCTGTCCATTAGCGGTGGAGACAGATGATATATTTTTTTTCCGATATATAAACTAGAATGTGACACAGTGCCCACTTGTGGAACAACCGCGCCGTGATATCCCAGAGTGTTGGAGAACTGAGCCGGAGCGAGTCATTAGCATTTATACGCGAGATGCCAGGGTGGTGCTCTGCGGATATCTGCTGATTGTCACCCAAGCAAAAGTTTTCATCTGTCTATATGTAGCACCAAAAACTGTCGACCAGCCTGAACAACAACGCAAACTTAGGCTTATCCTAGACGCAACTATCACGACCAATGACACCATCGAACACGTCCGCGAACACATCTCATCATCCCATAGCTTGCGCCACCAGGCGGAACACAATCACATTTAGCACAAATAATCTTACACGGAGCCAACTTCACTTGTCAATCACCAATGTACCTATGTGTAATTTCAACCGATAACCAAGCATAGACGATAAATCATAAGAGAGGTTACTGCATACATGTAACCACAAAAAAATTTGGTCTACCCCCTAGGCATAAAAACTCATAGAAAATCTGTTGCTACAACAATTTCCATTTATAATTCTTTAATATTTTCATAATGCACTACTAACACTGTTAACCCCCACACTCCGACTTATTCGCGCATTGTTTTCTGAATACCCTGATCGATACTCGCATAACTAAATCTAAGGCCAGCTTGTTTCAGATTCATCACTTGGCCTCCACATCCAAATCTCTTGTGAATCGAGCGTCAAGAGTCATCGGATTTTACTTGACCTCTTTATTGTTATCAATTGTTCCTATTTATTACGTGTAACTTCAACATCATCATAACATAACTGAATCCATTTCGTTGGATCTTTACGTCCCTTAAAATATGACGTCTACGCGTCAACTTCATCAGGTTTAAAGACTAAAACACAAGCCATCTCATCACCCCCTCCCATATACATCTGCGTATAACAATGTTTTGGAGACTACCTGAGCCCCCACCGTGCGACGGCTACAACGACAGTGTACTATTACTCTCACATAATAATCTGAGGGACATAACCTGAACTGTTTTCTTGACTGTTGACCCCGTACACATGCCTTCTGAAAAATAAAAATAACACTCAGAGAACACCGGTGAATAGGTCGGAAGAATCATATTCTTTACAAGCTGACCGAAGTTATGGATCTAACAGGCTCTATTTCCGATAAAGTATCGAAATACATCGTAATTATGAAGATTATTTAGAGACTAACATTAAATCGATGGCCGCGAAGTAACCAAACTTTTAAAACATGTCAACAACGGATGTCAAGACAGAACCACCACAAGCTGTACATGATGTCGTAACACAACATGTTGACATAATTATCACCACCTGCTGTTTATTCCAAGAAAATGCCCAAAAAAAGTGATCTGATATTGCAGCCTGTAAATGCAAAGATTTTTCGACATGCAATTGTGAAAAATTCCGAAAAGTGCCTAAAGAAGTGCAATTGTTTCTTATTGACCAACGAACTGAGAGAAAAATGATCATGAGTTCCGTTGATATTGTGGCTACCAGGAAAAAAAAAGGAGAAGGAAATGTTAAGATATATTAGGTATAAAGAAACTGATTCAAAAAATAAATTAAGTGGACGATAGTTTGGGAAATAAAGAAGATGGAGCTGGAGAAGTATCTACTCTGGCTATTGAAAATTGCAGTGATGTGGATGTTCACATCGTTGCAATTTTGAATAGGCACTTTTCGGAATTTTTCACAATTGCATGTAGAAAAATCTTTGCATTT
>JABUQX010034704.1:0-25000 GCA_015478945.1 Trachelipus rathkii | reverse complement strand
TCGTAATGTAGGAAAGTCTAGTATAGAAAAAGAACAACAACAACAACGAGAAGAACAAGAATATTAGTAATATTTCCGAAGCTAAGGTTCCAAAAAGAAAGGAAAGCGAGAAGGAATTTAACTTAAATGAATGAAATATCATTTTAGAAGAGAGTAATAAACTGTTTAGATAATAAATATTAAAAAAAAAAAAAAAAAAAAAACAGAAAATATTACTTTTCATATATATATTTTCCCTAGTCAAATACTACTGAAAGGAGGAATTTCTTCTTCAATTTGCTAATCAGACAATTCACGTTAAAAGATAACAATTTCTACACCAACATTCCAATTTCTTGGTCACAATTTTGAAAGATTTTAAAAATAGCGTATTAAAATACACATCCTCCATATAATACGTCCCCATCTGTAGGGCACCTGGGAAGTCCCTCAAGCACTCAAAGAAATATTAGACGACAGGACTGACCAGTTTGTATATCATTAACTCTCTGCCGACGACATTAACACAGATCGATCCTCTCTAGAACGAGTAAATACTGACTCTCTGAATTGTATGAGTGAAAATTAAATTATAAAAGGCAGCCATATATATATATATATATATATATATATTAATATACTATATATACATATATATATAGTTATATTAATATATATTATATACTATATATATATATATATATATATATATATTATTTTGATTATATTATATGTTTTAATACTATATATTTATTAATATACTATATATATATAATATATATGTATACCGTATATATATATATATATATATATATAAATGATATATATATATAACTATATATATTATATATATATAATATATATAGTATATTATATATATATATATAATAATATATATAGTATATAATATATTTATGGTTGGTATATATATTATATATATATATAATATATGTATATATATATATATATATAATATAATAATCATAGTTATAATATATATTATAATAAAGAATAAAACAACATGAGAGACTGATTCATTCATAACTTAAAAAGCGAAAACATTTCAACAGTTTTAGAAAACCAATATTTCTTTCACCGAAGAGAAGAAAAAAAAATATTTAAATTCGTTTTAGAAGCGCAATGTAATTTGTTAAGATGCAAAATGCTTAAAATATGAATATTTAGAGATTCAATAATATTTTATGTAGCTTTTTATACAAAATAATTCACAAGAAATTCAAATAAAATAATCTAAATTTTAAATCATACTCTCTAATATTTCATTTTTAATACATTATTGATTACACTACGTAACACATTTTATTTCTTTGGGCAACAACTGTAATTTCCTATTTTCTTATACCTAGAAGGTATGAAAAGTGGCTAACATTTCCCCCAAACTTTGATTTTGTGACCAATATAATGATATTTAGAAAATTTACCAATTCCAATAAAAAAAATTTAAAGATATAATCATTTTCGGTTAAACAAAGTAGAAAAAAACGACATATGACTCTAAAGTAGCATTTATTCATTCATTATACAACAGAGACCTCAAAATATTTAGAGGTGAGAAGTTTTTCTGGATTTACGCTTATATGGTAAGTTGCTTTCCCGAATCAACCCCCCAAAATAGTCTCCAATCATGTTTTCGTTATATGATTCTTGAGAGAGGCGTTCAAAGTCCAGAATATCTTGGTGAAATCGCTCACCAGGCTCCTCTGAGTACGCCCCCATGTTCTCCTTTAAATTTAGCAAGATGAACATCAAGGATATGGACTTTGGGGGACATCCTGCAGCCCATTTTGCCGTAGTTCCTGACCAAGGTCCGAACAAGCTCTTCATAGTTTCCGGCCTTGGGGTTTCCAAGGAAGACACGAACCACTGCAACAAAGCTTTTTCAAGCTGCTTTTTCAAGCTGCTTTTTCTGTCCTAGTCAGCTTCTTTGGGAATTCCTTGCACTCTATGATCTTTTTTATTTGTGGTCTGACGAAGAAACCCGCTTTGACCTTTGCCTCAGAGAGCTTAAGGAAAGAACCTCACAGGTAGATGAAGGCTGAAGACTTATCTAGAGCTGTGACAGGCTGTTTCATGAGGACTAATTTTGTGTGTAGTGAAGGAAACAATATTTTCTGGAGGCCCAACAGAGGCTTCCATTTGACAATGTTCCTACCTACACTGAACTCAGTCCGGTGTGGCCAATCCAGCCTTTGGTAATGTTCTGCGGAGGCCCTGCTGTCCCAAAGACAAAGGTAATATGGAAACTTGGTAAAGCACCCTTGAAGACCCATCAGGAAGGGCACCATTTTGAAATCTCCTATAACTTCCCAATTGTGTTCTTCATATTTCAAGGCACTTAGCAATAGCTTCACTCAGCTGTGTTCCTTTTTGAGCTGCACCGAGTGAGCAAAGGGAAGAGATGGATACATGTTCCCTTTATGAAGTAGCACAGCTTTGAGACTCTTCGATGAGCTATCAATGAAGAGGAGCCAGTGAAATGAGATGCCCATTGCATGTCTTGGTCCCCAACAGTTATGCCAAAATATGCCTTATAGGCTTGCATATTTTAGCAGATATATTCACAGGGTACTTTTTTGCTCGTGTCTTCATAAATTCACCGCATAGACATAACAAAATGAGTCTGCCTGTTATATGCAACCTCTTGATGCCATCTGTGCTGAATGCACTTATCAAAGACAAAGTATCCCCTCTTGAACAGCTACTAGAAGACTGATGAACTAATCAACTAACTATATTGATATTTGAGCTTACGTTCTCTGTATCCATTTCATCAAAATATTAATTTTCTCTGAAATGCAAATAGACCAGATTGAAAATAGCGATGTTAAGGTAACGAAAGCAAAGTTTGAAGGGAATAAATGCTATTTTTCTTTGCTATCTACACAGAAGCAATTAGGAAATAATGCTTTCAAAGCAAAAAAAAATCTTCTTTTGTTACATAGTGTTATTGATTATTCCAAAATTCAATTTATACTTTCAAAAAATCAATACAACTTAGCAAAATAAAGAAATATTTATTGTTAAAGCAGAATAATCATAATATTATTAATAATATTTTTATTATTATTATTATTATTATTATTATTATTATTATTATTATTATTATTATTATAGCAGAATATTATTATTATTATTATTATTATTATTATTATTATTATTATTATTATTATTATTATTATTATTATTATTATTATTATTATTATTATTATTATTATTATTACTATTATTATTAAAGCTATATTAATAAGAATTAAATACAATTATCTGGTAAGTAGATAGTTGTTAAGAAGTGAATCACAAAACTAAAATCATTTTGGAGGAAGAGCAAAAATAAGTTATTTTCGTAGAGCATAAGAAGAGTATGAAAACATTTTTAACACAAAATACAAAATAAAAGTAGAAGCTAGAGGCAAGCAATCATTTTAGAGTATTCATCTTTCCCATCTTGCGAAATAGAGAGAAAAGAGGAATCAGATACTTACAGTTATAGATGTAGAATGAGGGTTTTTAAAAGCACGTAAGCCTCCACCCCCGACTCGTGAGTGGTAGAGGCATTTTATTGGTCACTAAAGACCGTGGCTCAATCGGTGGAGCGACAGAGTCGCATGGCAAGGGCCCGGGTTCGATCCTAGTCCGGATCCTAGGTAGAAATTACCTAGAGAAGTTTCCCTCCTAGAATAGGGTTATGCCCGTGAGGTGCCAACTTTTATAAAAAATAAAATAAAATAAAATAAAATTATACAATATAATGAATAAAAATACTCCTTTCTAGAGTATTTAAACACAAATATTTTACAAATTCAATTCCCCCAACACCCCCTGGAATTTTCCTTAGGCTACGCCCAAGATGATAATGCATAATATATTCAGATTATCAAAGAAGAAACGAAAATTAAAAAAAAAACTTTGTAGGAAATGTTTTAAATAACGCTTGCTACAAATTAAAGGAAGTCGAAACTTAAAACCGAACCGGTAAAATAAGACCGAAAGAATAACAGATGATCTCATTTGGGGATTATTAACCGCAGCCCATTTTCAGGCTTAATTTGATCCACGTTCAAATTGGCAAGTTCCTTCATTTTGGGCGTCGAAAATACGCGTCAAAGCGAGACTGACTCAAACAAATTTTGCAAACGCAACTAAGAGGAAATGAATTATAATTAGGTAATTAAACAATCATTTTTTTTTTAATATTAATGTAATATGAAACATGTTTTAAACTTTTAATTAATAGAATTTTAATTAAAAAGAAACAAACTTTTTAATATCTATATATATATATATATAACATAATTTTATATATTTCAGTCAAAAAAACAAAAATAACAGGCAGGAAAAAAAGAGAAATCGAAGAAATTACTCAATGAACTTGCAGAAGACAACTTGAAGAGCTTCAAAGATAAAGAACTCAACTAAATTTCAAGCCGCCAATTCCAACAGAGCCATTAACATAAACCCAACAAAGCAATTTTGAAAGATATTCTCACCTTTCTCACCAATCTCCTGTAGATGCATGCATCTGTCAGTTGTTCTGCCAGAAACCTCTCCAACGACTTCTGTCCATCCACATCTCAGACGCCTCCACATCCTGGACGCTCCTTCCTCTCTTCACCATCGCCGCGCTCACGTTGTCGCTCCATCTAACTTTAGGTCTTCCGACATCTTCTTCCTCCTCCGGTATCCATTCTAGATATCTTCTGCACCTTGCCTCCATCCTTAACATGTCTGCGGCCCACCGCAGCTGTCCTTCTCCACAAGCTCCACCCACGCGCTTCTCACGCCTCAAATCCGCTCTAATCTCTCATTCCTCCTGTTCTTCTTGTCACTCCTCTGATCAGTCGCAACACGCGCATCTCGCACGCCTCCATTTTTGCTCTCGTGTTAAGAGCCCATGCTTCATGCCCATACATCAGCATTGGTCTCATTATACTAAGGTATCACCATCTCAACTGACTCAGAAATTTGTTTCTTTTCCTTTCTAACAATGGGAACACGCCGTCCCATTAATCTCTTCCACTTTCTGCTTTCTAATTCCAACATTGTGTCAGCCTCACCATAGTAACTCCCAAGTATTTAAACTGGTCCGTTTGTCTCAGTCTCCACTCAAACCTACCTCCAGGACATCTCCACCACCTCCGATCAACATCACCCTGGTCTCTCTCCTCGACGGTCCTCATACTTTCCCTCCAACCTCCTCTTCCCTAAACCTCAAGAAAATCCTTTTGCAGTCTCTTTGATTTTGTGCAACAACACTGTCATATCCGCTAAGTGTATCCAAACATTCTCACTCTCCACTCTGTTCCGCACCGAATCTCACACAACTGTCCATGTATATAATGAACAGAATTGGAGACAGCACGCTCCCCCTTGCTTCACCCTGCCAGGACATCAACATTTCCCTCACTGCTCTACCTGCACTTACTGTCTACATATAAGTGCTTTTTTACGTTTTAACACTTCTCAGGGTATTCCATACTCTATTCTTTTCAGTTCCCTCCACAATAACTCCCTTTGGCACCTTATCATCAAAAGCCTTTTCTTATTTTAGAAAGATATATATATATATATATATATATATATATATATATATATATATATATTTATATATATATATATATATATATAAATATGTATATTTTATATATATATATATATATATATATATATATATATATATATATAGAGAGAGAGAGAGAGAGAGAGAGAGAGAGAGAGAGAGAGAGAGAGAGAGAGAGAGAAACATACAAACATATAGCCATTATTAGTATTATTTTATTTTCTAAATTTGGGGAGGAGAGTGAAAGAAAGTTTTTGTATATCACCTGTAAAGATAAAACTCAAATTTATAGTTAGAAAACGCATTAAAAGGAAATTTATTTCTGACAGATCGCATAATATATATTATTATTATTATTATTATTATTATTATTATTATTATTATTATTATTATTATTATTATTATTATTATTGTAAAAGTATCACTCAGGTAGTTAAATAAAAGTTGGAAGGCCAATTAGGCTACATATATATATATATATATATATATATATATATATATACAGATATAGAAAGTATATATATAGAAAGAAAATATATATATATATATATATATATATATATATATATATATATATATATATATATATATATATATATATATATTAAGGCTTAAGCTAACTTCCTTTGTTAAAGGTCTGATTTAAGCGACAGAGCAATGATTGAGAAAGAAAGGACATCATGATAAAAAGATAAGTCCACTAACGCCAAAACTTGAGGGTCTCATTGCATTTCTGTACACACACACGTGTTATTTTTATGTATATATATATATATATATATATATATATATATATATATATATATATATATATATATATATATATATATATATATATATATATATATATATATATATATATATATATATATATATATATATGATAAAAGAGGGAAAAAAAAAGGAGAGATGAGAGATGAGAGAGAGAGAGAATAACCCTCTTATCATTGAGAAAATAATGGCATAAAGAAAAATGTGAATTCAACACCACGATTTAAAAAAATGGAAATTTAAAAACTTAAAAGATTGTATGAAAACAAATGAAAGATGAAAAATGTAAGTGACTGAAGATAAGAGAGGAGAGAGATGTGCTAGGGAGAAAAAGGGTCTAAATGAAAATGGAGAAGGAGAATAGAGGTGGTGAGAACACTGAGGGGAAAAGGAAAATAAAAATAAGAAATGAAATAAGGGTGAGACGTTCATCAGATGAAAAATTACGGTGGAAAAAGTTCCCATAAAAATCAAACTTTATAATAAAAAAAAACGAAAGATAAAAGTTAATAAAAGGGATCTTTTATCACCAAATTTATTTATTACAATGTCAAGCATAAACTAAACCAGAACCTATGACAACGACAACAAGAACAAAAACAACAACAACACAAAAAAAAAACAAAGTTTACAAGAACAAGAAAAAAACAAGAACAACTCTCTATCTCCACCTCCAGGACCAAAAACCTAAAAAAAAAACCGGTATTACTTTTAAAGACTTGCAAAATGAAGAGATTGAAGGAACTTTAAACCCCAAAACATGAGAACACATCAATTTCCGAAGACTAAAATTATACCTTTTTAGAAGAGGATTATAAAATCATTTGCTCAACAAATAATTTTATTCGATAATAAAACCAAAAACCCAAAATTTTTACTTCAAAATCAAATAATCACAATAGTAATTTTCCATCAGTTTAACCTTTAACCTCCAACACTTTATATATATATATATATATATATATATATACTAGATATATATATATAATATATATACTATATATATGTTATAGTGTATATATAATATATATATATTTATGTATTATATATATATATATATATATATATATATAAGAGAGGAGAGAGAAGAGAGAGAAGAGAGAGAGAGAGAGAGAGAGAGAGGAGGTTATGTGTGCGTGTATAAAATTCTATTACTTTTGAAATTAATACACATATCTGTACCCATATGTACAAATGATGGGAAAAGGAAGATCAGTTTCGTTCGGGCAAGGTGTTGTGTGGAGCAACAAGTTTACAAAAACTGGTATAAACATGAAAGATGGAAACAGATGAGTGTGAAAATAGTTGCCGGGATCGGAACCCCAGTGGTGCGCCCCTCTTTACCACAGGAGAATATCGAGGGGGACCGGAGCCTTGTGTGTGCGCATCACGCGGATTCTCTCCTGACCAAAAGCAGAGGACACCAAAATGTCCCGATAAGAGGCCCAAACCCAGCAGGACTCGACCTCCACAAGATGTGTTGTTTGGCTCGCCTGAGGCTGGCCCCGGTACATCTGAAGAACACCAGAACCGCAGATACTATACCCTTAATAAAAGGGGAGCAGAAAAAACGGACTGGTCAGTGGAGGAAAAACATGAAATTTATTGGTGTTCCTTTTATTCAAGACACAATAAATTCCCCAAGAGGCATTCTTGGAAGAGAATGCGAGAAATGTTATTGAAGCGGGGTAAGATAGATAGGAGCAAAATTGAGAAATTCCCGGACACTAGATTTAACAGCATAGCAACAAATGTAAGGCTAGGTAAGACCCAAATAACAAAAGCTGAAATGGTATATATAAAAAAATAATACTACAATTTTCGTTTAAAACTACATATACTCGTACTCTAAAGGGTGAGAGATGGAGCTGGAACTTTGAAGCAAACGAGTACCTTATGGAAAGCTACTACATTGGCGAATTCATTCCACTTAAGAAAGCAAAAAGTGAATTCTGGAAGTACGTGGTTGAAAATGCAGAAATAAGTGCAAATGATTTTATGGAATATAGATTTAAAAAAAAGTTCAAAAATGTTGAGAGAAAGGCAATGATGAAACAGAAACATTGTATACTCAATTATATTAAAGAAAGGAAAGGAGGTGGTGTTAGAAAGATGAAAGCGACACTGCCAACAGCGGAGGATATAGAAAATATTAAAGAAAGGGCTTTAAGAATTATGGAGAATGAATTAGAAATGAATACAGAACTAGTTCAAGAAATAAAAAGTACCAAAGCAAAATTATATAAAAGAACAAAGCTAGTTCAAGGGAAAAGGGATGCACAGGTGAGGGAGGGCTTGAGATCACAATGTGAAAGAGATAATGAGAACTCCCATAGAGTGCAAACATCGAGTGAAGATGAAACAGATGAACAAGAATACAGGATAGAATTGAGTACGGAGGTGAAGGAAAAAAAAGAGGAAGTAAGAGTAAAGAGGCATAAGAGAATAAAACAAATGAAGATGCAAAAAAAACTGCAATTGGATGATGAGGAAAACTTACTCAATGGAAGAGAAATGGATCACACTCGATTACAATCAACGAGTGAGGAAGAATTAGAGATAGACATTGAACATGGTACCTCACCATTGGTAGAAGCGGAACAGTCAACAGATAATAATGACGAAACAGATAGAGAGTCAGACTATGAGATGAACTTGAGCTGGTATCAGGAACATGACAGAGATTTGAATGAAAGAACCATTAATGATGTACAACCACCAAATGGTGACAATAGAGAAGAAAATGCAATTGATGAACAATTGTTGAACAAAATAGCTAACTACCGTGAAGAGGATAGGGTGCAGGGTATTGAAAAGCGAGAACAAGTAAGAAAGATTAAAAACTGGTTTATGCTGAACAAAGTTACTGCAAGTGCAAATAGAGTACTGCCACGCCTGATACCACCAAATTGTAGTCTGACAGAGCTGAACAGACTCTATTATGCTACATCAAGAGCAGTAGCAGAAACAATGGGAGTTGATACTGTTAAAGATAAGAAAAATAATCCAAATATAGGAAGGAAGAATATGATGCCACCATGGAAGATTAGACTTACGAATGAAATAAATACTCTTCGAAAAGAAATTGGAATGCTCACAATGTTACAGAATGGAGAAATAATAGTTGAAGCAACAAAGAGAAAAGCACAAAATTTAGTAAATAGAGAAAGAATTAGAATCGGAGATAAATTAACACACGCTCTTGTAAGAAGAAAATTAACTTTAAAAGCAAAAGGCAAGAGATTAAAAAGGTACGAAATGCGTGAAAAAGAAAAAAAAGAAAACAAACTGTTCAAAGAAGATCAAGGTAAATTTTATAGAGAATTACGAAATACCAAGATAACAGTTGCTGATGCACCCAAAACAGAGGAGGTCGAAGGATTTTGGAAAAATATATATGAGAACAATGTGTCGCATAATGTAGATACGGAATGGTTGAGAAATATTAAAAATAACCCAGAAATAACATCTATTAGAAATATGAACTCTCAGAAAATTAGTATTAAAGAAGTAAAGGATGTAATTAAGAAGACTAATAATTGGAAGGCACCTGGAATGGACAAGGTCCAGAACATATGGCTAAAAAAACTAACATCATTAATCAAGCCCCTAACAGAATGCTTAAATAACATAATGGATGGAAGAGTAGACATCCCGCACTGGTTCATAACTGGTGAAACAACCCTTATTCCAAAAAATGAAGAAACCAAAGATCCTAGCAAGTATAGACCTATAACATGCCTTCCCACATCATATAAAGTACTAACAGGAGTTCTGACCCAAAGGTTATACAAACATGTAGAAAGGAACAACATCATTAGTGAAGAGCAAAAGGGATGTAGTAGACATACCTATGGTACAAAAGAACAACTACTGATAAATAAAATGATAATTGAAAATAGCTGGAAAGGGCAAAAAAATCTATGCATGACGTGGATAGATTACAGGAAAGCTTATGATAGTGTACCCCATTCGTGGCTGAAGGAAATAATGAGCATCTACAAAGTTGATGAAAAAATAAAAAGATTCATGGAAAGGGTAATGGAAATGTGGAAAATTAATTTAAAGCTACCACACGAGAAAGGAATTATGAAAATAAAAAATGTAAAAGTGAAAAGAGGGATTTTTCAAGGAGACTCCATGTCCCCCCTGTTATTTGTATTAGCCCTCAACCCCTTAAGTAACCTGATCAACAACTTAGAGAATGGGTACAGAATAAATAAAAGAACCGAGAAGAAAGAAAAGAGAATCTCTCATCTCTTCTACATGGACGATTTAAAGTTGTATGCGCCAAGTAGAGGAGAGGCAGAGAGACAGATAAAGGTGGTCAGTGATTTTTCATCGGATATTAGAATGGATTTTGGATTGGAAAAGTGTGCGTTCATAGTTATGAACAAAGGTAGAAAGATACATGCTGAAAACATCATAGTTAATAACATGGAAATCAAAGAACTGGAACAGGAAGGAACTTACAAATACCTTGGAGTAGAGGAGTCAGACAGGATTGAAAACAAAATTATGAAAGAGAGAATTAAAAAGGAATACATCTCAAGAGTGAAGAAAATATTAAAAACTGAATTAAAACCAAAAAACAAAATAGAGGCAATTAAGGTATTGGCAATGCCAGTAATGAGATATAGTTTTGGAATTATAGACTGGTACCAGCATGAAATAAATACTCTAGACACAACAACAAGGAAACTCCTCCATGCACACAAAATAATCTACAAAAACCAGTGCACAGCCCGTATATACATCCCGAGAAATGAAGGAGGTATGGGAATGCCACATATAGATAGAACCCACAAAAATGAAATAGTAGGATTAGCAGAATATATAGAAGGAAAAGGAACCAAATTCATTGGTTGGTTAAAAGAACATGAAGATTGCAAGGCTGGAACAACTTCAATAACAAAAAAAGGCAAATGACTACCTCCATGAATTTAACATCGATATTTCAGGGAACACAGAATGGGACTGACTTCTAACAACCGAAGATAGCGCGAAATATGGGTGTGGAAGTGAGAAAAAAAACCTCAAACAGAAAGAACCTAAAATCTTAAAGGAAAATCTTATTAAAACAGCACAAGAAAGAAAGCCGATATTGTAGAATGGGAAGGAAAAGTAGACAAACGCCCAACACTTTTTAAAAAAAGAAGCATTAAACATGAACTCTAACAACAAAGAAAAATCGATAAAACTATTGCGGGGGATTTTTTAAACATTAAATGAATGAAGAGAACGCTGATTACAGCTCAGGATTGGTGCTTAAGAACCAATTGGTTCAAAAAGCATATCGAAGGAGTCGATTGCTCTGATAGATGTAGGATGTGTGAAAAAGACGCGGAGACTGTGCCCCACATATTATCCGGATGTAAGACTATGCTACGTATGGGAATATATACAGAAAGACATAATACCATATGCAAGCTCATTCACTACAGACTATGCAAACTATATAATATTGATACTCCTAATAATCATTGGAATTACAAACCTCCAGCAATAGTAGATAATGACCATATCCAAATTCTATATGATTTTGGCATACCCACCGACATATTTGTACAAAGTAATAGACCGGATATTGTATTAGTCAATAAAACAACAAGAACATGTCAACTAATAGAGGTAGGTGTCCCATACGATGAAAATTTGGCCCTCGTACGAAAGGGATTTAAAGAAATTAAATAATCCAAAGACTACGAGTTTATGCCATCAGGAAGGATGTGGGAGAATGAGGAGGAGGTGAGGTGTGCCAAATGGGTATGGGCCTTGGAGCGATTAAAACCAGTTAGTATCTTAACATTTCGACAAAATTCCAATGGCTAGTTATTTTGGGGGAACCGAGGAGAAGCTAGTAGAAGGCATTAAAGGGAAGCCTAGAATAATCAGGCTAGTTCTTGGAGATTGAGTGAGCAGGTGCTAGCCTTAACCCAACCCGAAGGGTTTGGGACCGACTTAACACAGGGAAAAACCTTCAAAAAGAGGAAAAAAAAAAAAAAAAAAAAAAAAAAAAAAAAAAAAAAAAAAAAAAAAAAAAAAAAAAAAAAAAAAAAAAAAAAAAATATCAGCACCTACAGCTATGTTCAATTTTTAATATCATTAAGGTTCTGTTGGCAAAAACAAAAAAAAAAACAAAATTAAAAAAAAACAAAAACAAAAAGCGAGTTGTCAGCAAAAGCAGAAGTAGGAGTATGCAGAAAATATTTTTTACTTTTGAAACAATAAATTGATTTTTGTTTAAAATTAGAGTCGTCATACATCATAGGTCAGTTGACAAAAAAAAAAAAAAAAAAAAAAAAAAAAAAATTAAAAAAAAAAAAAAAAAAAGAGATCATTATTCGATATATTGATTTTCTGCATTATTTATTCATTATAATTTAATCTTATATTTTTTTCTTTATTAAATAAATATTAGTGTATATTAGACAAGATAAATAATCGTTTAATATATTTCTTATAAATTCCCATGCAATATATATATATATATATATATATATTATATATATAATATATATATATATATAGTTATTATATATATAAAATATATAAAAATAAATATAATATAATAATGTATAGGCCTATATTATATATTGTTTATATATATATATATATATCATATTATATATATTATTAATTATAATAATATATATTATAATATATATATATATATATATAATATATATATATTATATTATATATATTAGTATGTATGATATATATAATAATATATATATATATATATATATATATATATATATAAATAATATATATATATGGTATATATAAAAATTTCCAAAAAATATAAGATGTAATATATATGGTATATATAAAATTTCCAAAAATGAAGTTAGCAAAATACTTGTTGGTTTTATTTAAAAGAAAAAACAAAAACAAAAACAAAAACGAAGTGATAAATATCAAAATATAAAATGTCCAAGTCTATTAAAACCAGGGTTGTTGAACCGTAAATTTGGTGGATAGGAATGGGAATGGAGTTGGAAAGCCTTCACGAAACCGGATACGGAACTGGACTGAAATCGGAACAGGAATTAGAATCCGTAATGAAAAATCGGAATGAAAAACGGAGTATCTAATAGCCGATTTAAAACTCAAATATGAGGAGACTTATTTTCTTTTCTTTCCATCCTTTGCAAATATCCAATGATGTGTGTGTGTGTATGTTTGTCTATTTATTCAAAGTTTATTTCGTTTCTACTCTGGTGGAAAGATTTGATGCACAAAGGCATGTCCTGGTGTGGCTCTTCCAGAATTTCATTTAATAATATTCATCAGACTGAATCACGTTCACAATCATCAACATTTTACGGTTCAAAGTTACGCAAATATCAAGAAACTGTGAAGTTATAAAACCAATCTGAAATTTCAGTATTGTTAATCAAAGTTTCTTGAAATATTTAGAAAAACTTCCAACCAAATTAACCAAATTTTATGTTACTTAGACCAAAAGCAGCATGTTTAGCCATTTTTTTTTATTATTAAACCTTTTTTTCTCTCTCTCTTTATGTGAAACTGCAAAAATTAGAGAGCATTGTTACATTTTGACATCGCAGCCTCACATCTTTGAGTGAATGTATACACTGAATCCGTCACGCACTCCATATTAAAATGTGAAGGAATGTTGGTAAATATAAGTCAATTCATATCGGTCGGCTGCGCCTATGTGATATAAATTAGAAAACAGAGTAGTGAACTTCACAAAGCAAAAAGAAAAAAAATTACGAGAGTTCCTCCACAGACACATGAACCGGACAGCGATT
Organism: Trachelipus rathkii; assembly: GCA_015478945.1. Classification (NCBI taxonomy): domain Eukaryota; kingdom Metazoa; phylum Arthropoda; class Malacostraca; order Isopoda; family Trachelipodidae; genus Trachelipus; species Trachelipus rathkii. The sequence continues at coordinate 10,888 of JABUQX010034704.1, read as the reverse complement.
TAGATATGCAAGATATATGTGATAATTTTTCCTTTGTGTTATACATTGTTCCGGCCATAATGGATTGGGATAAAGCTAATTACAATTGACATCTATATATATATATATATATAATATTATATAAATATATATATATATATATATATTATATATATATATATATATATATATTCTATCTATTATATGCATATATTAATATATACTAATATTATATTATATATATAATATACCGGTTATAATTATACTATATATATATATATATATATATATTATATATACTATAGTATATAACTTATATATATATATTATAACATATATATACTAACGATATATATATATATAATACATTATATATATATATAATATATATATATATGCCTCTGCAAATGCTTCCACTACTGACGACGGCGTTAAGATTTTGCTTGCCAGTTTATTCCTGCATTTTTCTAAATTTATGCATCCAATTTTTACATGGTCGTTTCGTTGGACCTTTGAGATTTAATGGAGAACAATTTAATATCTCGTTTGTTCATCTAACATCATACCTTCTAGCTGTATCCCATCTCCATTTCTTATGTTTGACTCTGATTATGATATGTGTTAATCACGTTTGTGATCTTATTCAGTAATTAATTTTATTGCTGCTCCTGAAAAATCTTTCAAGCATTTATCTCTTCACATCTCACCGCATGGCTCCTAGTTTCTATGTTGTTGTGGCGCTTAAAGTCTACTTTTCGCAGCCATATTTCATTGCAGGTAACACGCAGAGCTCAAATTTTCTTCCTTTTAAAAAAAAAAATTTACAACAAAAACTAATATTTAATCCATCCATAATGCTCAAAATTAATTTCATTTGTCTGTTTGCCATATACGTATGTATGTTGATTCCCTTATCTTCTCAGTTTGGAGTTCGGAATATTTCCTCTATTATTGTGGTAAATAATTTTAGTTAAACTGTATCTTTAAATTTGTACGTTAATTACTTTTATCAAATAATTTAAATGTTGACATTGCATTTTCAAATACGTATATTAAGTTCTCTCTAAATGATTTCGTAATACCTTGACTACTCAAAGCACTTATTTAGATCTAGTTTACGCAGCCAAATACTTTTGTCAGAATCCAAAAAATTCACATAATGAGGCTTCTCATATTCATTACTGCTTTCCATCATCTGATGGACTAGTTTGATAGGATCACTTGTGCTATAAATACCACTACATCCTCTTTCACGTGGATAATTAAAGTAAATTTTAAATTTTGCTAGTTATTATTTTTGTAAGTAGTATGTACGGTAAAAGAATTAGTATATTTAACTGATCTGCAATGTTTTTATGTATGAAATTCATCTTATATATGTAAAAAATTTTGATGTTGACAATTGCCCAATTTTCAGGGATTATGAATTATTGCGAGTATTCAACAATAAGTATCCCAGTAGTAAACAGTATGGTCATTACGTCGTAGACATCTTTTAGAATGTCAATTGATTTTTCAATGTGAATTTGCCAATCAAATCCAGGTGGATTTCCTATTTTTATGTTTTATGACATTATTATTTCGGCATTCGTCAGAGAAAGAAAATGAATATCATTATAATACATACTATTTATAAGGCCTTCTTCATATTCATACAAAACTTTGCATAAAATTACTTTGTTCCCGTTACGAAAATTCAATATTTAGAATTATATTAACATTTTTATCTTTTATCACTGCTAACTGCTAATTCCACAGCAACAGTTGTCGTTCAACTTTTTTCTTTTTAGTAATTTATTACTTCCAATTAAGCGTTTGACAAGTCGTTCTTTGATTGCTCTAGTATCTTATCTAAGGCGTTTGTTTATAACTTTGATCAGTTCAGTGTATTCTACTCTATTCTCTTCTATATTTAAAGTTTGCCTTCAGCAATATTTTACTAAGTTAGTTTGAAGTATCCTAGTTGTAAAAAGCGGAGCACAATCAAAGTGATGTTATTCAGTTATCATGTTCGTCTACGCTACTCGAATTCATGTTCGTTTAATTGGTCTTGTAAAATCCTAGGCCTATATTTCAGATCTAATACAAATCTTTCTGCAGATTCCCTAAGGGCCTAAGAGCTCCTAAATCGATGGATGGTATTTTATGTCGCATGTGATTTAATCTTTGCCGTTTTAGGACTAATTTAATTTTACCACTCGCCATTTTTTGATATATATATATATATATATATATATATATATAATTAATAATAAAATAATAAAATAATATATTAATTATTTATATAAATATATATATTTATATTTATTTATATATATATTATATATATATATATATTATAATATATTATAGATATATATATATATATATATATATATTATATATATATCATAGGAAATAATAAAATAAAACACTTTAATCACACAAAAAAATGTGAATTATTACTAAAATATTTGAAACTACGTTTATTAAAAATAATTTTTTATTTATTATTTCGTTTGCAAAATAAATTATTGTATTGCAAAACATTTATTAGAAATTTCTTAAAATTTGGCAAGATTTGAACTTAAAGGTATGAATTAAACCTAATAATGCAAGAAAATCTTTAAAATCAACATTTCATATCAGTGATGTTCTTTTAACTATTATATTATTATATATCATTTTAAATTATTATTATTATTATTATTATGTATTATTATTATTATTATTATTATTATTATTATTTATTATATATATATATATATATATATATATATATATAATATATATATATATAATATATACTATATATAATATATTATATAATATATATATATATATATATATATTATATATATATTATTATACTTGCTATTACTATTGTTACTATTGCAGTTGCCATTAGTAAGTAATAGTAGCCTCATATTATTGTTTCAGAGAATGACATTTATTATATTATTATTAGTATTATATTATTTACATTATTATATTATTTAATTATTATTATTATTATTATTATATTATTAATTATTATATTATTATATTATTATATTTTATTATATTATTAGACAAGATTGAAAAAATGAAAATAAATTTTTTACTTTAATTTTTTATATATTATTTTTATTTATTTTTCTATAAAATATATATATATATATATATAATATAATATTATATAATATATATATATATATATAATATATATATTTTCAGGCCTGTATATATATATAATATATATATATGTTGTGTGTGGTTTAAATAAATGTTCTACAAAGGGGAAAATCTCTCTCTCTCTCTCTCTCTTTTCTCTCTATATATATATATAATATAATATATTATATATATTATATATAAGATATATAATATATACTATATATTAGTAATATATATATATATATATATATATATATATACTAATATACATATTATAGTACTATATATACGTTGTGTGAGTCGAGTTTAAGATAAACTTACTATCATCTCAGTGGAAAATCTTCTCTCTCCTCTCTCGCTCTCTCCTTCTCTCTCTCTCCATCTCTCCACTCCTCTTCTCTCTCTCTCTCTCGCTCTCTCTTCTTCACTCTCTTCCTTCTCCTCTCTCTCATCTCTACTCTCCTCCTCTTTCCATCTATCTACTATCATCCATCTTCTTTCCCTATTTTTCCTCCCCCCTTCTTTTCTTTATTTTGCTAACTCATTTATCTTTTCTCTCTCCTCATCCTCTCTCTCTCTCTCTCCTCGTCTCTCTTCCTCTCTCCTCCTTCTCTCTCGTCTTTTCTGTTTATTTCCCCTCATTCAGTCTCCCCTCTTTCCATTATCTCTAATCTCCATCAGATTCTTTCCTCTATTTCTCCCTCTTCTCTCTCCTTCTCTCTCTCTCTCTTCTCTCTCTCTCCTCTCTCTCTCTCTCTCTCTCTCGTCTCTCTCCTCTCTCTCTTCTCTATTATCTCTCTCTCTCTCTCCTCTCCCTCTCCTCTTCTCTCCTCTCTGTGTAATATTTCATTACGAAAACGAGTAGAGTAATCTGATTGTTCCGTCGTACATTATTGTCAAATGTTTATTGAAAGGAAAAAAACCGTGAATTTTACTATTTTAACATAATGTATGAGAGGATAATGTAACGATGAATTCCTAAGCCTCTTTAGATTAGGCCGAAGGATTATTATTTAAAGATTATTAAGCTTAAAATTGTTTTAAATTTGAAATAAATAATAATTTATATATAATATTATATAATATTTATACTATATTATATATATTATATATATATATATTATATATAATAATATTATATATAGTATAATATAATTATATTAATATATATATATATATTATATATATTATTATATAAATATATAAGGTTTATTACATAGTTTAATAGTTTATTTTTTTCTGAAGATAGTTAAAGATTTAATGGCAAGACAAAACAGTGTCTGAGTCTCAATGTGCGTTTGTGAAAGTACTATCAGGACGGGGAATTTGTAAAAGCAGCACCAGACTGTAGTTACCTGAAATAAAAAAAAATGCAATTTTCTTATGTAAAATTCTTAATCTTAGATGCATTTTGAAAAATATTTTGGTGTCATAAAACCGGACTCATAATATGTATGCAGAAAAAAAACTAAAAAAAAACTTAAAATTATTATCACTTTTTTAAAAAAAATTAAGAGAAAAATCTGCATTTAATTAAATTCTATAATACTAAGTGACTTTAATTTTTCATTTTTCACATGATAATAATATAATATATATATATATAATATTATATATATATATATATATATATCTATGATATATATATTTTATATTATATATATATAGTACTATATATTATATACTATATATATATATTATATTAATATTTTCTTTATATATATAGTATAATATACAACGTGAGTCGTTTAATGTAGGCCTCCATTTAAATCTTCGCCATTCTTATGGTAAAAAATGTACTAAAAAATCTCAAACTTCATAAGGGAAAACTATAAAACAAAAAATACTTAAGGAAAATTTCTAAAGAATTTTACGACTATATATCACTTTAAATAATGGATGAGTCGGAGTACTTATTTCTATCTAATATATAATTATCTATAATATAAACATATTTATTATTATATATAGTATTATTATATATAATTAATACTATATAGTACTAGTTATTATCTCATACTAAAAAGTTATAGGGGGAGGTATGATAGTGTAGGTTATTAGTGAGTAACACCTGCTAACTAACACCATAGTAATACCACCTAAATAGGAGTATAGCGGGTATAATATATAGGGAGAGCGAGTATTATACTTATATAGTTATACTATTATTCTCTCGATGATATAATAGTAGTAGTAGATATAATTTATTGTCCATATATATATATATCTACCGGTATATATATATATATATATAATTAATGGTAATTCGCGAAAAAAGACAACTTTAAATACACGTAAGTTTGCAACTGATAAAGAGCGCCGAGAAAGTCGTTAAAAAGAAGACACAACCAGAAACATACACTAGATCTTAATCTTACGCTCTTCTTTAGCAATAGATAATATAAATGACAAAAGAGAGGTTTTAACGCCATCCCAGGCCTGCATGGGAAGAGAGAGAGAGTAGATATCGACGAACGGTAAGATACCGCATCGATGAGATGGGTGAGGATCAATTCTTTATGTGCTCCTAAAAAACATGAGAGATGAGAGATGACGAGACGGAGAGTGCACGAGAGAATGATTGAGAGAAGCAGAGAGATTAAGAAGAGAGATTATTATTAGATGTGAAGCGACGAGAAAGACGGATAGAGCTCTTAGAGTAAAAGATGATGTGTATCTGGTACTACGAAGTAGATCCACCTCATATTCAATTTTATATTAACGATTATAAATTTATCATTATATATACTCTACTATAATACTCTCACATAATTTTTTTTTATACACGTCTTTTATTTTTCACACATTTTGATAATCTCTAAAAGAATTTTTTTAATGAGATAATATATAGTCTATATTAATATTATATAAGTCTTATAGAGAGATATATTTATATCCATAAAAATATATTATTATTTGTATATAGATAATATTGCTATATACTTATTATCTGCTATATGTGTAGTATTTATATATTGAGAGAAAGTGAAAAGAAGGTAGCGTCAAGCTCTTGAAGAAATACAAGAACCTACAGCCGTAACATGAACATTGAATAATTTTTCTTTGACAAAGATAAGAAGAGAATATATATTAATAAATAATAAAATATATAATAATACTCACATATGTTTACATCGTAAATATTTTCCATATAAAGAAAATAAAAAATTATAAAATAAACCTCTAATAAACAAAATATAAAGAATTGGAACTTACAACAATGGATTCTTATACCAATTTTCCATTTACTCGAAACATTTCAGACACAAATGACATCAGACTTTCCCATATTATTACCCTGTTACTTTCACGGGCATTGCCCTATTCAGGAGGATATTTTAATCTAGGTAACTCCTACCAGGATACTAGATCTAGATGATGGATTGTACCCCGTGATATTTTAAGGCGATATGAGAGACTTTTAGGTGAGGAAGTGGTTACTCACCTCGCTTGGTTATAGTATTTAAAGATATATATATAGATATTACTTATATAGGTTAGCGTTGATAGTTTTTTGATAGGAATAGATATTGTGGAATACTCTTTTACTTATATAGGAGGTGTTGATATATATTATGGACCTCAATATATATTATATATTACTTAATATTATCTATATATATATATTAATATTAATTATATCATATATATACTATAACTACGATACTATAATTATACTATATTTAGATATTATAATTATAACTATAACTTTTATATATAATAGTATATATATATATAATCATTAATATAATATATATATATATACCTTTATATATATATATATATATATTATAAATAATCATACTTATAGTCTCCATCTATACTGACTATATATCTATATATAATAGTATTAATACTATATTAATATATAATATAGTAACTATATTAATAATATTACTATATTAATACGCTATAATGTGTTATTTGGAATATAAGTAATAAAAAAGCAATATTATATAGTCAAATAATATAATATATTAAAATAAATATCAAAGTAATATATATATATACTATTGCTTGACGATTTTTATACTGCTATATATATATATACTAACATATAATATTCCTACTCAAATTCATAAAAATAATAAAAATCAATATTATATCTATTTATCGCTATATATATAAATATAATCTCAGACACTTCGAAGACGGACTTTCAAATAACGGATTATATTTGACTAATCTGCAGGCGAAAGACTACTTCTCACCTACAGGGTAAGGATTATTCATTTCTCTCACTCACACCACTATATCTTCCCCTGATGTAATTATTTCCATTCTTTCCTGCTCAGAAACAAGTCCTATAGGGTGGTGAAAGAGAAAGTTTTACCTATATATATAGTTAATCATTATTTATTATTAATATATATAGATATATATATATATTATATATATATATATATATATTAATATATTAATATATATATATATTAATATATATATATATATATATATTATATATAATATATATAATAATATATATAGTTATAATTAATAAAATAATATATATATTTTTATATAAATAATACTCGTAGTACGAGCCTATAAATAGTATATAACTAATAATATAATAAATACTATTATTATTTATTAATTTTATTATAATATTATTATTTATATTATTTATTATTTTATTATGTATTAAGAAAACTATTTGGTTTATCTGTTTTTTTTAAATAAACCAAATAAACCAACTGGGTTTTTTTGTTTTGTTTTGGGTTTTCTATGCTATATTTGAATGGTTTTTAATTTGTAATATTATGTAGATTTTTTTAATATTTAGATTAGCTTTTTAAGATTTAGATTTTAATTTTTTAAAAATCCTATATATATATATAATATATCACTATTATATTACGATACTACGATAATATAATACTCTTGTGATAAATATTACTGTTTTATATTACAACATTTTTGATGCTAACTAATAATATATTTTATTTAATATAATTCTACTATATATATATAAATATTTACTTGTTAGTATTATTATTACTTTAAATTTATTATCAAATTAATATTTTCTTATAGATAAATAATTTAAAACTATATGTTTATATAATATATAAACTGAGTATATATAAAATATTTAAATTTATGATTAATTTAATGAGTTATACATAGTACAGAGTATATATATAAATTTTATACTATATATATTATGTTTTAGTTACTAAATAAAATAAATATATAATAAAAATGTCGATCGAGTGACGTAAGCAAAATAGACTCATGTAAAATTATAAAATTTACTGCTATTATATTACTAAACATACTCTAAAACAAATAGGCGAATTAGAAAAAAATAAATCTGTAACGTTCGGAGACACTGAGCACGCAAATACATTCTACCCAAATTTCTTGTGGTAACCTTTTTTAAAAACTTTCTCTCACCTCATGTTGATAAGCATATTAGAATATATTACTTCAAAACAAAAATTAAAAAAAAAAATTTGGAAAAAAAAATTTAAAAAAACACCTAAAATCAATACATGTAAAAAATAATAAATTTTAACCAAAAATTAAACCAATTATTCGCATTGACATGACAAGTATAATACAGTATACACTCTGACAACAGAGCACAGACAACAGATTAAAGTCTTATTTTTTGTTATTCAATAAATTTTAAGATTCATACTACTCTTATTAACTCATAAATTAATACTTATACTAAATATATACACAACTAAGAAAGTGCTTATCTCGTTATGTAACTCTATTTCCTCAGTAATTATATTGAATAATTATAACTTAGGATCCTATAGGGTGTAGCTATCGCTTGATATTGTAACTAATACCATTTATTATAATATATAGATATATAATATAATTAATATATTAATATACTAATATATTATATATAAGATTTTTATATTATAATTATATATATTTAAGAAAATATATAATAATATTATATTATATATATAATATATATATATTTAGGAATGAAATATATGAAAAAAAACTAACAAATTATTACTATATATTAATATAAGTAAGAAAATACTGTATTTAATATCTCAACTATGATAGATATATAGATATATATAGTAATAGAAGATAGATATATATATATAAGTATATATATATATATATTAGTATATATATATTAGATATGATATGCATAAGTATTTAAATCTTGATAGATAATCCAAAATTTATTTTTCTTCATTGTTAAACGAAGTTGAAAAATAATAAAAGGAAAATGAAATTGTATTCGCATAGAATTTGTTTCCACATTGATAAACTCTCTAGCGCACTTGTCGTTGTAATATATATAGTAGAGAGATAGAGCAATAAAATATATAGATATAATATATAGTATGAATAATTACGTATTTTCAATATTAATCCTATCATATAGACAGATATATAATAAGAGAAGAGAGATAGAATAATATAATATATTACCCGCTTCCTTGCTGTGGAACCCCTGTCATCACTCCCCTTATACGTAGGCCATGATAGATAGCAAAGGAGACTCACATGATGACACGACGTACGCATACATGCGCATACCTCGCTGCCTTATTCCTCGAGATGTAGACAGATAGCGAGTGAAGCAGCATCTGGGAAAAAACGACATCTGTCTCTTCTATTTACAAACGCTTAGCTATAAGATAGACATACTTTCAAAACTCGGGAGGATGATATTACCGTTGGAAATTAAACCAAACCCTGACTTATTTTAATTTTTAAAAGGAACTCCCTACGCTGGGTGGGTGTTCGCGATGATGGATCTCTGTTTCTTTCCCACCATGATAGTATAATAATTAGTTATATATATATATTATGAGACCGGAGCGGGGGGGGGGGGGATGAGGAGAGAAGAAGAGACGAAAGAGAGAGAGAGACAAAGAGATAGATAGAATAGAGAGATTGAAGATATTATAGATGGTCTTGTTCAGGAGAATAAAAATAGAAGACAAGATATATGAAGTATATAATACTATATATAATTAGAATAGATTCATATAGAATATAATTGGGAAGGAGATAAATATAATATATACTATATCTAATATTCTATAGATATACATGACATAGTAATAACGCAGTACATAAGTATATAACTTAGCTAATTGACATATCTATTGATAGATGGTACAGAGTAATATGTTAAGGAAGATATAAAATATAGTTTAAATATATACTATAAAATATATTATATACGATTTAAATGTACGAGGTGAAGAAATTTGAGAAAAAAGCTAAAGTAAAAATTTTAATCCATTACATTTCCGAAAAGATATTATAATGTAACTCTGGAAAGATATTTTAAAGTTGGAAAAACAAAATTCGATTGCAGCGATGTTGTGAGGTAATATGGAGAACGCTGAGAATAGAATGAATAGAAGAAGGAATAATAATGAAGATAGAAAAAAATTAAAAAAATAATTTTGAAAAATAATATCGAAAATAAATAATAAAGATAAGAAAATAAATAATAATAATAATAGAAAAGAATAATAAAAATAATAATAATTGTATGTATTTATGACCAATCAACATATGTGAATTTAGTTAGATTATTATTATTATAGATTGATTCTCTATTTATTATGATATTTTATTATTATTCATAGTATATTGATTATTATTTATTTATTATTATTCAACGGATGATCTTAATGAGAAGAAGAAAACAGAGAGGAAATGATAAGACATGATGGGGACTATGTCAGTTGCAGAATGAATTATAATGTAATAAGATAGAAAAGCATCTTAATAATAAATAAAAATCAAAAATAATGATAAAAATAAC
>JABUQX010034703.1:12500-17325 GCA_015478945.1 Trachelipus rathkii | reverse complement strand
AATAATAATAATAAAAATAATAATATCAAAATAATAATATAATGAATAATAATAAAAATAATAAGAAATTAATATTAATAATAAAATAGATAAATAATAATAATAATAATGAATAATAATAATATAATTATAACTTATAAGTTAATAATATAAATAATAATGAATAATAATCAACATTAATAATAATAATAATAATATAATAATATGAAATAATAATATAATAATAATAAAATAATAATAATAATAATAATAAAGATATTAAATTATAATAATAATAATAGATAAAATAATCAAATAATAATAATAATAATAATAATAAAATATAATAAAATAATTAATAATAAAAATAAAATTAATAGTAATAATAATTAATAATAATAAATAATAATAGATAATTAATAATAATAATATAATAATATAATACATAATACATATATATAATAATAATAATAATCAATAAAAATAAAAATAAAATGAAAATAATAAAAAATTAATATTAATACTGACAATATTAGTACCAATAATAACAGAAATTGCGCTATAAGTAAACTGGAAAAAAAATTAAAGAAATAAAATAACTTTAAAGTAAGATAAAATAAAAATAAACAAAAATGGAACTAATTTACAACACAAAACATAACAGATAAAATGAACATTAAACAAAATAAACATATTAATATACATGTTCAACTTAGTCAAAAATATGATATTCGACGTGATAAGAGAAAATGAGAGTTTTGCAATATAGGAAATTGTCAGTCTTAAACCTTTTACGAAACACGGAATATCTTTGTGAGATGTAATACAAGACGCGAAGACACACCTTAAGGTATATCCTAGTTCAACCCTTTGCAAGTATTCTAAAAGTATCGCATCCATGTATCATTAAACAGCGTAAATTCGGCTATGATGAAGTAATGTTAGAAATCTATAAGTACCAAAGTTTCATCTTTTTACGTCAATCCTCAAAGCAAAGCACATCATCATGTATCGTTCGTCTGTGATCACTACGACCTGTAACTTCGTCGAACTATGATGTACGCTAAAGCCTCCAAGTATATTTTATGATTGTTAGTGAGAGCTACCTATCTGTCTGCATTTTTGTATGGATTGCGTTGTGTTGCGTGAAGTAGTGTATGTGTGCGGTGTGCATGAAGTTTGATTTTGTCGTGTGTATGTTTTGTGTATGTGTGTGTACGTGCGTGTAACTGTTTGGTAAGCCTTATGGAGATGGAGTTAATATGAGTTACTTATAGAATTGAAAACAAAACCATGTGGTGATAGTGTCGATGTACTTAGAAAAGAAAAATATTTATTGTTGCCTGACGAGATAATAGCCAAGAGATAGATAGATAAGAGAGGAGATAGAGCAGAAGAGAGAGAGAGAGAGAGAGAGAGAGAGGAGAGAGTAGAGAGAGAGAGAGAGAGAAGAGAGAGAGAGTCTGATAGAAAAAAGATGAAAGAGACATGATAAGTGTTAAGTTGTATATTTGACCGGTAAGGTATTTATAGAAATGTTAGTCAGTGGCAATTGAACCAAGATAACCTACATTATAAAATATGGTGATTCACGATTTCTTTATGCGATATAGAGCGTAAGTCTATGTATTATTAAACTGATAACTCTAAGCATTATTATATAATATATATATATATATAATTATATATTAGTATATATATATATATATATATATATATATTATATATATATATATATTATATATATATATATATATATATATATATATAGTTTGGATAGGTTACATCCTTCCCATTTATACATAAGGGTTTAATACTCAGGGTCATAATAGCTGACATATCCTTCATGCTGGATGCCTAACTTTAAAAGAATGCAATATCTTAAACCTTACTAAAATATGATTGAGTAAAAAGGGGTAGAGCTTAAATAGAGGGTGAATACTATAGGGTGTCACATCCCTAAAATTTGGGTTATACATCTAATTCGGATTCAGTGTGTAATACACGTTACATTGATTGAAGAAATGTCTATCTACCTAAAACTTTTAAAACAACACATTTAAAATAAAAGTAATTTATGTTTGGATAGCTAAAGGTCAAAGCAAGATTTACCGTGAGTGATAATAGAAATATTACTTCTTTACATTTCATCTCCAAGTAGTACCCTAAGACCAAATGGTTACAGTTCTGGAATGAGAGATAAATAACCAATGGTTCAACATCAAATCATGCATTGAGTTAAAGTTTAAAATATTTAAATACGTAGAAGTCGAGAGACGTATGGCGTCATAATTTGAGTTTATTAAGTAATTTCAAACTGATGATCATGTTGGTGGGTGCGCTGAATATGTGTATGAGTTCGCGTATTCGAAACGCGATTCATAGTTTTCGTTAGCTTCGCTTTTAATATAGTATATATATAGTATATTATATATATATATATATAATATATATATATATATATATATATAGTATATTATATATATAATATATATATATAAATATATTATAATTAACCGAGGCGACGGCGGAGCGGCGGAGCAGCGAGGGCAGAGCCGGAGATGGGCGGCGGAAGGCGAGGTAGCACGGCGGAGGGCGGAGGGCGGCGGGCGGGGCGCGTGCATGACGGGGCTCGGGCTTTGAACTCAAACGCGTGATGAACTCGGAAAAAACGCAAAGGGTACATGAAAACTATCTAATTTGATGCCGCAAGCGTCAAAAACGCCGAAAATGAAATGACTTACACGACGTAGCTGTGCAGTTGACATTAAAATGTTGTGGAATAACGTCTGCTAGGAAACGGTACTTAAAGCTAATGGTTAGATATGATGTCATTGCTAGGAATGTATTTAAGCCTAATAGGTTTACTGTTCGCTTCCTTTGATCAGAGGACATAGCTTGCAGATGTCGAGCGAGATAAAGGATGATAGAAAAGCTATAGAAAATCAGTATTCGAAAAAGTTAAAAATATAAAAATTTCCATATGTGGCCAGATAACAGGAAAAACGAAAAACTAATAAAATTACATTAATAAGCTTTTGAAAAGGCTCAGGAAACTATATGAGGTATTGAAGTGACTAAAAGTGCAAAGATATATCAACAAAGGTTAGAAATCCAGAAAATTTACCACATAGGATGCCAGAATTAACGAAAAATTATAGGAAAAGGTTCAGAATAAGGAGCTGAGTAATAGAAGTTCATTAAAAACTATTTACCTAAAAATGATAAACAAATAGCGAAAAAAGTTTAAAATTTTTAATAAAATCCTGAAATTTAGCTAAAGGTTGCCAAGATTTAGCAGGAAAAGCGCTAAATAAAGGTTGCAGGAAGAGTAGCTAGTTAGAATAGAAAGTCATCTAAAATATATGACCAAGAATAGATTAAAAGAATACCGAAAAAAGGTTAAACAAGTGTTAAATCCTGAGAATCTACCATAGGTTGCTAGAATCTAGCAAGAACAAGCGCTAGAAAAATGGACCAGGAAAAGTAGCTGAGTATTAGAAAGTCTTAAAAATATTCCTAGAATGATAAAACGTCGAAAGAAAAAGTTAAAAAAGTGCTAAAAATAATGAAATTTAGCTATATACGTTTCAGAATTTAGCAGGAAAAGCGCTTAAAAGAAGGTGTATTAAAAGTTAGCTGAGTTTGAAGAAGTCGCTAAAAAATATACAAACAAAATGATAAGAATACCGAACAAAAAGAATAAAAAGAAAGGTGCTCAGAAAGAAACGGGAGTCGTAAACATAGCTGAATAGAATAAAGGGGGTGGGGGAAGAACCTAGGGTGCTAAGCGGGAATCTTGATGTTGAAAGTAACAAACAAACATACAGAACACTGACACCCGTTGCATACGACCACACATAAAATAAGCTGCGAACATACATGAAAGCAAAGGGCCCCTGGCAGCCCCCTTTCAAAAACCGGCATACATGAAAAACGTAGCAGGAAGGTAGCTGAGTACTAAAAAGTCGCTAAATTATATAAAGTATTCGAAGGTTGCCAGATTTAGCGACAAATCTGGCACTGTCAAGGTTCCGCCATATACTACTGATGTGACGCATTTTTGAAAAGGAAAATTTCTTTATCAATAGTACATCATGGAGAAAGTAGATTCGATCTATATGGAAGGAACTTGAATGGTTTGAAGGGGGAAGAAAGATAGCAAGAAAAATGGAGGAGGTCTTTATTGAACACGATATGCCTGATGAGGTGTTAGTAGATATCGCTGGATCGTTCAGATCGATAGATGTTAGGGAAATGTGCAGGAAGTGGGAGGTAAATTAAATTTCAGAGCTGCTTGAGGGGAAACTGTAATGGGATCGTTGAAAGAAACCATAGAAGGATTAAGAGGATAGCTGCCAGATCGGGAATAAGCATAATGGAAGGCTTGTTCTCGTATAACTTTATGCCAATGGTAGGCGAAGATGAAACGACATGCCTATGGAAAAAGAAGTATAATTATGATTGGAGACACCCAGGGAATAATGGTGGAGGTCTGCTGAGAGATGAGAGGGCGGAGAGCAAATTCCATGTGGGAGAAGATGTGTGGGTAAAGCCAAATGGGGTAAGATGCACAACAAGGTGGGATGTAGGAAAAGTAACAGGATTGTTCTCCTACAAGAAATTGGAGGTGAATGGAATTGCGAGCACGTGATGGATGTGAGGAAGATTTTTGTTTGATCGAGAATCAGAGATTTTTCGATCAGGAGGGCGTGTGGTAACATTAAAGAAGAGTCTATATACACCATCGAAAAGGAGCTTCACAGGCGGAGTCGGTGGAATGTATTCAAGTACTGATGAATTAATATAAAAGCAGTTGTAAATATATTATGGTTGTCATTCTTAT
>JABUQX010034703.1:5000-10000 GCA_015478945.1 Trachelipus rathkii | reverse complement strand
TTATTTACTATATATATATATATATTATATATATAGATATAGTTATATATACTAATATATATATATAGTATATATATATAATATATATAGTATATATATATATTAAATATATAATATATATATATATATAAGAACTTTTCCTTATTGTGTATAGTTTTGAAGAAGCCACAATACTCTGGCTGTTCCAATTAGGCACTTGTGTGTGGATCGAGTGATTAAGTTATGAGACTTAATCACACCTTGTTTGACATCTCACAAAAGCGCATAAAGAGCCTCCCTCCAGCTTTGTCTTCTTAATGAGTTGAAGGAAAGTTCAATGTTCAACTTCAGAGTTCTCTAAGCATTCGTGAAGTTAGTTACAAAGATTCAAATCAATGACGACTCTCTTTATGTCGTAAAATTATTTTTAAGATAAATGTGATTTTGTAATACGATACGAATATGACTGCATACAGGTGTAACATACCTGTGTATTATATATATATACTATATAGTAATCATATATATAATATATATATATTATATAATACTATATATATATATATTATGTATTATAATATATATAATATTAATATTTATATATAATATATATATATATATATATATATATTATATATATATATATAATATATAATATATACCTATATATATAATCAGAGGCTGGGCGGGCCATATAACTTTTTGGGAGTGCGCTGCGGCCTAGCGTCTATGCCGCCGGACCTTAGTGGCGCCCTTAAACGCCTAGCGCCTATGCGCCTTATATTTTGTCACATCAAATGCGCCCTAGCGCCTATGGACTTTGCGCCTGGACTTTTCGCCGGCCGGTGCCTGTTCTCTAAGTTTATTTGCAAAGTAAACTTAGTTGCATAATAAAAGCCTCTTTTATAAGAGGAAAAAAAACACCATTTATTAATTTTTGTATTAAAACACTGTAAAACTAATATCACACGTGCCTTCTTCCTTCCTCTATGCTTCTTGCTGGTCATGTTTCCCAGGAGGTCCAGCACGAGCGCTGCAGAAGTTGCCAAAAAATTTTCAGAGCCATAGTTGCCAATTTATTAGTAGTTAAGAACTACGTTAGCTAATTCTACACGTATATTATATATATATATATATATATATCATACTATATATATATATATTATATATATATATTATATATAATATATATATATATACTATATATATATATATATAATATTATAGTATATATATATTATATAAAGTTTTAACAGGTTGTTTTTGAATGATACAAGTTAGCCATGCTTTTAAGTTCTAACTTTTAAGGATAAAAAATGCTTTGTTCCTGTTCATAAAAGGAGACGGCTATAGGCGAGAGAATTGGCTGTTGCGCCTATGCTTAGTCGCCTGTTTTAAAAAATTGTTCACCTATGCGCTTTGCGCGTACGATTTGATAGTGCGCCATAGGCGGCAACTCGGCTGGCGCAACGCCCGCTCTGATATTATAATAATATATATATATATTATATATAAATATCATATAATAATTATATTACTATATATTATATATATATAATAGGTATATATATATTATATATATACTTATAGATATATATATATATAATATATATATATATATATAGTATATTTATACTATTATATATATATATAATTATATATATATATATATATATATATAATATATACTATATAGATATATATTTATATATATATATATAGTATAATATATATATAATATATATACTCGTATATAATCTGGCTTGAATAAAAGAGCATAAAATAAATAAGTAAATATATTTTGAAATTGACAGCAATTTTAAGAAACAAAAAAAGGAAAAAAATTATACGTATGAAAAATTATTATTGTTGCTCTATTAACAGCAAAATGAATGATAACCTCCGTTTATTTTCTGTGGCTATGATGAAAACTCATTATAGACAGAATTGTTAGCCTTTCCTCCCTGTAAAATTTAGAAAATATGTTTTGAGCCTTTTCAAAGTAGAGAAACATATTTCTGGAGCTATTGCACGTTGTGAGTGAGACAGATGCTAAAATCCTTAACTATCCAAATGTGACTGCCAAGATCAGGTTTATTTACAAAATTCGTAAACCTTTTAATAGATATCGATGGAATCATTTTACTAAGATTGGTAAGAATGGATCTTTGGCTCACTGGTTTGAAAAATCAACAAGAAAACTAATTGCAATTGATCGATTTATTTTCGTATTACATTGATTCTGTCACTGTGCATTCTCATTTCTTCATTAAGAGAAAGCCGGCTATGTTGCAACTTTGCAACTCCCACAATTCTTGAAGTATTTTCATCGACTTTAGAAGCAAAATCTTTTTAAAAAAAAAAAAAACATTAAATTTTCAGTATGATTAAAAGCAGTTTTTGTCACTTATGATGGAGACTGCAATGTATTACATAATGGAATAATGAAACAGAATAAAGTTGAAATCATAATTATACTTATAGCAAATTCGCTCGTGATTACTAATTTAAAAAGATTTAAGGCTTTTGAAGAAGGTACGATATCTTGATCCATCTCATGCTCCCTGAAAGCTTTAACAATTGCTTTAGAAACTTCTCTAAATTGTACCCTCCATCTTAACTTTCCACCGACCTTATTTCCCACTAGTTTTGTCTATTTTCTTTTCTGTTGGAAAATTTTTCATACTTTTTATAATAAAATAGTTTCCACCTTGGTAAACTAAAATAGTACTCAGTTGTTTTCACTGTTCCAATAAAGTATAATACATGAATCTCAACAGCAAGGATTATAAAATGCCGCTGTCTATTTTCGACAGCTTAAATAAACACTATTATCTAAAACCTTTCTTCATTGCTGCTGCACCACCATTTTTTGGGGGTCAATCGGAACGTTACTTTAGATTTCAACTTTCAAAGTATTGCCTCCTCTAGATATTCCCCTTTGTTGTGGAAGAGATAGATTTAAAAATTCAAAGCAAGGAGCCAATTGAAATTCAATCAGGTGGGATTCTTGGGATTGAGAAAGATGTAGTTCTCGGTGGATTTACTTTAGAGGAAACTTTTTACTTTTTAGGGTTGATTTGCTAACTATATTTTATCCGGAAATTTGTTTTGTTTGATGATAGATTGGTTCAAACTTTTTTAACTTTTGACGCTTTAGAATTCCATAATGATCATCTCACATTTGATAATAACCACAAACATTTTAAAAAGTTCCGTCTGCGTTGTGAACCTCCATGATGAATTATATTGTTTTCCCGGAACAAAGAGATTTTAAGAGCGCTTCTCACTTATGCCGATCTTTGAAAGGTAAAATTACAGCTCCAATGAGCGAAGAAAAAAATCAAACATTTGTATCATCTACTAGGACATTTTATGAGGTATGTTCCACTGATTACAGCATTTGTTATGTGCGTTGCGAATAAAAGCCGAAGTAGTGTTTGAACGGACACATCACCAAACTATTCATAATGAAGAAATACAAATTTGAAATACAGTAGCTTCAGACCAGGAGTTTTCACATACTTCGACGATCCCAAATGCATTTTCTTAGAAACTGATTTACTTGGAAAGTGACGGTATGTAACTCTTGTAAAATTGAAGCCTGTGTCACGTGCAGTATTCCTAATACATCAGAAACTTAAATTAGAGTTTTTATCTATCGTTCACATATAGATACAACTTACGAGATACACGACAAATAAAAGCAAAAGGATATAAAATATTCATAATTTTACTATTTATACAAATTTTGTCATGGAAACCTAAATTAATGCATATGTGTTTTCATTGTGCTAATAGAGCTTTCTAAATGTTTCTACTGAATATGATTCGTCAACATCAGTTGAACTGGCAAGGCGCTAGTATATTTCGACCAGCCTTCAACATTTTTATATAAAACTTTTCTTCTTTGCAGCTCCACCTCCATCATGTCAATTGGTAAATCAGACAAGTCCACTATCTTATTTCCACATATTAAAAACAATAGCTTTTGGCTAGTGAATATCTTCTTTTTGCTTTCGTCACCTATTAAAGCTAAGAAGCTGTTAGGCACCCATAGAACCAATTTAGCTCTAATTTCTATAGAAAATGTACTTTAATTGGCTTTGGATCTAGAATTTTTATATTATTTTTATCATTATTATTTTATCTATTTATTATTATTATAATTATTATATTATTATTATACTTATTATTATTATTATTATGTATTATTACTTTATTATTTTTCATGTATTAGTAAATAAATTTCATTCTTTCTGCAATTAATTCATGGCCTAACTTGGTTTTTAAATTTTAGAATATTACAAATAATTATTATTATTATTATTTTTATTATTATTATTTTTATTATTATTATTATTTATTATTATTATATATATTATTAATTATTATTATTAATTATTATTATATTATATTATTATTATATATATTATTATCTATATTATTATTATTATTATTATTATTATTATATTAAGAGTCAGTCTAAGGCTGACGTTGAAGGTTATATGGCAGATATTTAGCTCAGAGGATTATCAGGCTTCAATCCACATCTAAGAAAAAATTTTAAATATATATTAAAAATCTATATATTATATATATATCACTAATATATATAGCAGATATATACTATACGTATATATAATATAACTATATAAATATAATATATATACTAATATAATAATATAGATATATATATTATAATATATACTATATAGCTTTTATATACCATACATACTAATATATATATACTTGATATATAATAGTATATATATATATATCATCATATATATATATATATATATATATAATAAACTATATATATATATATATCTAATATATATTTATATATATATATATATATAAATACCTAAATATAATATATATATAAACAGCGGATGTTTACGAAATAGGGCGGAACAAATCTGTCGGAGAGGCATATTATCTTAAAATGTACCATTACAAAGCGTTTTGTCCTTAAATAATGTTACTGTAAGTTCCTCATTTTGTAGTAGGTAAAA
>JABUQX010034703.1:0-2500 GCA_015478945.1 Trachelipus rathkii | reverse complement strand
CTTAGCGCACTCAAAGACTTAGTCCCTTTACATCCACCAACGATTTATTGCACGAGGCACCTTACTGCCATTTCACAACTTTTCCTGAGCTACACTCTGCCATTCATCCTCCAGTTCCTTTTCACTCTAACCATATATTCCTAAAAATAATTTAAACTCAGACACTGTTCCAGCTGCTCACTACAACCTAACATAACTTCACACGGACTGTCCTCATTCACAACCATAAACTTACTCTTATCTACGTTTACTTTTCAAACCCATCTTTTTTTACCACCACCCTGCCGAAATCTTCTCTACCAATCCTCTCAATCTCTCATCAGCAGATTCATCGCACAAAACCAAATCATCGTATTATAATAGGCTAGGGCACCCCGGCACTTTCTCTTCATTCCTCTATCATTCTAACACCATTTCTCGCCACCCCCACCATCTAATTCTTTCACAACCCCATCCATATACAAGTGAATAAAGCCAAGGAGAATAACACATCCTTGGCATTCACTGCCGCCATTAATATTAAAAAAAAACCCAAATTACTTGTTGACGTCATTTATTCTTGTACACACCGCTTCACTATCGTTTTACATACATTTGATTCCATTCAGAAGCTTACCACCAACACCATATATCACTAACACCTGCCATAGAACTTCCCTATTAATCCTATCATACACCTGTAGCAAATCCATAAAATCTAAATACAATTTATTCTTCTTCTCCCTTATTTTCTCAATCATTTGTTTCAATGTAAAGATTTGATCCACACATCCTCTATTACCCCTAAACGAACCTTGTTCTTCACCAATCAGTCACTTCCTAAAAGTCACTTACTCACTCTCTTCGACCAATAAATTACAGCATATATCTTTCCTTACAAAACTCGATAAACCAATTCCCCTTATAATTCCTACAGCAATCCTTATCTCCCTTACCCTTGTATCAGGGCACTATTACTGCTCTTCTCCATTCCCTTGGAACTATGACCTCCATAAACGCTTTGTTACACAACTTCCAAATCCAATCAATCACCATCTCGCCTCCATACCTGCAGATTTACCGTTCTTCGACTTTCTCACTCTACCAATTACCTCCTCCTTACTAATATATATATATATATATATATTATAATTCTCATACTACTATATATTAATATACATATATATATTATATATACTATATATTATATAATAATATATTATACTAATTATATATATATACTATATATTATATACGCGATATTATATATATATTTAGCGTACAACTTACAATGATTTTCGTTCTTAGGGGTACGCGATCAAAAAAGTTGGAGACCGCTGCTATGCGCTACTACTTTACAGATTGCAGATGTTTCCCGTAGCCACCATATCTACGGAACCATCAAACACCAATATTCAATATCATACCCCTTGCACCTTTCTAGCTCATTTACCTATTAAATGAAGAACTTTACAGTTACCTTTATTTTCAGACAAAACGCTTGTCGAATGGTACAAAGAATAATATCATCCAAAATTTGTCCCCCTATTTCGTAAACACACTGTATATATATTTACATACCGTTATATTTATATATATATATATATATATATATATTATATATATTATACTAATACGTACTTACTATATATCAAATACCATATATACTACCATCTATACTACTCCATACATATATTAATATTTTATTTTACTATATACTATAGATATATAGGTAATAAATAATAGTAAATATAGATATATATATTATACATCCTATATAGATATATATATATATATACAATATATATTTATAAATATTACTATATACATAGGTTTGAAACTGTATCAATTTATATTGATATAGAAACTAAATCATATATATGCTTTAATTTATACCGTACTATATATATATATATATATATATATATATATATATATATATATACTATATATATATATTATATATATATATATATATATATATATATTATATATATATATAATACTATCTCTATTTATATATATAATATATATATATATATATATATATATATATATATATATATATATATATATATAGTAGTGATGGCAGGTCCGGGGATCTACCACCCTTTTCGATATGAAGGAATAGAGATATTTGCTTCAAACTTGGAATATAATCTATGTATGACGTGGTAAGGACGAATCCGATAGTAATTTTCAAGTCTGATAGGAGTGTCATATAGAGGGTGGTCACCCCCGAGGGTGGACGCCGATATTGCGCTTACGCCTTTGTTGCTTGATCTGTGTGAGTGAGTTTAGGCCTAATGAGAGTTGGGATCGAGTGTGATGACGTAATCTTGGCGTAGCCAAGATTATGTCAGCGCGCGAGAGCGCGCACACACACACACACACACACACACACACACACACACACACATCACACAAACAAACCCACAACATAAACATATTGTTACTTATTATTGTGCGAAGAAGTGTTTCGAAGGAAACACTTCTGAGTTGTTTATTAAGCCCTTCTGCG
>JABUQX010034702.1:0-13395 GCA_015478945.1 Trachelipus rathkii | reverse complement strand
GAAGAACTTCTCGCTTCTCCCAATTACTCTAACTAATTTTCGCTTCTGCTCGAAATCGATGCAAGGATATTATTCGACTGGCCAAGCGTTCTTTCACTAAAAGAAAGTGTGTGATGCCCTTCTTGGTTCTCCTTCTGATAAAAATTTCTGGCCTCTGCCAAAAACACATCTTTAATAACTTCTGTAAAATCTGCTTTTTCCCCCTTATCCGCTTCTGACGTTTCTGTGCTAACACTCCTGCCTGAAAAGGCTAATCTCTTTGGTCTCTTTTTTTCATCTAATGTCCACCCTTGACGATTCCGGCTCCCTTCCTCCTGCTCCATCCCCTCTCAGGTGTCCAATGTCTCTACCTGTCTAATTCTCATGATCGAGTACATTAGATACTGAATCATGAACGTCCGAAAGGCCGTGGCCCAGATTGGCATTCTCTCGCTGTTTTGAGCGGAGTGTGCTTCTGAGGGCTGGCGCTGTATTCATTCAACTCTACTCTCTATGCCTTAATAACTAATACTTTTCCTCAATGCTGAAAGCGCGCTTTTATTCAGACAATCCCCAAAAAAGGTAGCCGCTCTGATCCTTATAACTATCGACCTATTGCCTTAACTTGTATACTAAATAAAATTTTCGAAACTCTCCTTAACTACTCATTTCCTAGATCATCTAGAATCTCATTCCCCTCCTTTCAGATCACCAGTATGGCTTTCGACGTTCAAGATCAACTTGTGATATCCTTTCCTATCTCACTGATCTATGGTCTTCTGCCCTTAAGGATCATGGTGAGTCTTGTGTGGTAGCGCTTAACATATCTAAAGCTTTTGACAGGGTATGGCATGCGTCGCTACTCTCTAAGCTACCTTCCTTCGGGTTTCCTCCTTCGCTTTGCTTAATCTCTCCCCCTCTCTCCCCCTCCCCTGTCTAGCTTTCTTTCAGATCGTTCCATTTTGACTATGTTGATGGAGTAACCTCTTCCTCCTTTCTTATTAATTGTGGTGTTCCTCAAGGTTCCGTTTTATCTCCAACTTTATTCCTTCTTTTAATCAACGATCTTCTTAACTGCACTTCTAACTCTGTTCACTCTTATGCCGATGACTCAACTCTCCATTCTTCCACTCATTTCAAATATGCTCCCTCTTTTGCATCTAGAGGTTCCCTCTCCCTCACATCTTCCGATTCAATTTCTTGCGATTTTGGTCGGAATTTTCTGCAGTTGGGGTAACCGTAATTGTGAAGTTCAACTCCTTAAAACTCAACTTCGTTCATATCTCCCTCCTAAAATACCTCCCAACTTCTTTCCTTTGATGGCCTCTTAATGTTACCCGAAACAACATAAACATTCTAGGACTAAACATAAATAGTGAATTGTCTTGGAGACCTCACATCACATCGGTTGCTAAAATGGCCTCAAAAAAGCTTGGAATTCTTGTTCAGATTGCGTGAATTTTTTATTCTCTCAGATACTCCAGTTATATAAAGGTCTTATTTCGCCCCTGCATGGAATTACTGTTCCCCACATTTGGGCTGCGATCGGTTCCACCCTCCTTGGATAGAGTTTGAAGCTAAGGCTAAGAAGGCTTATAAAACTGTCCCATACTTCTGACTCCCTTGACCCTCTTCTCTGCTTCGTGACGTAGGTGCCCTATTCTTTTCTATAGGATTACAACGGCAGTGCTCGCGAGAAATTGACCTCGTGCGCATTCTCCCACCACTACGTCGCCCTCGTAACACAGAGGTGCCTTGTTCTCTCATTAAAATTGTGAATATGGAGACTCAAGGATCACTCGTTATGGTACCTCCTTCTTTCCAGCCACATCTGTTTTGTGGAACTCCTTGCCTTCTTTTATTTTCCCCGGCAATTGTTTAATCTTTCCCTATTTAAGTCCTGGTCTCGCCCACCTGAGGAATGCGTAGCAAGCCTTTGTCAGGGTGGGTTACTTTCATTTATTTAATTTTTATTTTTCTTTATGTAATTTTTTTTATTTATTATTTATTTATTTATATTTATTTTTTGCCCCCTTCCTTTTGAAAAGGCATTGCCCGTTGAGTGGTGGTATCATGAAAAAAAAAAAAAAAAAAAAAAAAACTGTTTTGGGTAAATCTTAGTATTTGCTGCCAACTGTTTTGGGTAAATCTTAGTATTTGCTGCCAACTGTTTTGGGTAAATCTTAGTATTTGCTGCCAACTGTTTTGGGTAAATCTAAGTAATTTGCTGGCCAACTGTTTTAGGTAATCTTTGCTATTTGCTGCACTGTTTGGTAAATCTTAGATTGCTGCCAATGTTGGGTAATCTTAGTATTTGCTGCCAAATGTTTTGGGTAAACCTTAGTATTTGCTGCCAACTGTTTTGGTAAATCTTAGTATTTGCTGCAACTGTTTTTGTTAAATCTTAGTATTTGCTGCCGCCAACTGTTTTGAGTAAATCTTAGTATTTGATGCCAACTGTTTTGGGTTAAATCTGTATTTGCTGCCAACTGTTTTGGGTAAATCTTAGTATTTGCTGCCAACTGTTTTGGTAAATCTTAGTATTTGCTGCCAACTGTTTTGGGTTATTCTTAGTATTTGCTGCCAACTGTTTTGGGAAATCTTAGTATTTGCTGCCAACTGTTTTGGGTAAATCTTAGTATTTTGCTGCCAACTGTTTTGGGTAAATCTTAGTATTTTGCTGCCAACTGTTTTGGGTAAATCTTAGTATTTGCTGCCAACTATTTGGGTAAATCTTAGTATTTGCTGCAACTGTTTTGGGTAAATCTTTGTATTTGGCTGCAAACTGCTTTGGGTAAATCTTAGTATTTCTGCCACAACTGTTTTGGGTGAATCTTAGTATTTTCTGCCAACTTTTTGGGTAAATCTTAGTATTTTGCTGCCAACTGTTTTGGTTCTTAGTATTCGCAGCCAACTGTTTTGGGTAAATCTTTAGTATTTGCCGCCAACTGTTTTGGGTAAATCTTGTTTGCTGCCAACTGTTTTGGTAAATCTTAGTATTGCTGCCAACTGTTTTGGGTAAAACTTAGTATTTGCTGCAACTGTTTGGGTAAATCTTAGTATTTGCTGCAACTGTTTGGGTAAATTCTAGTATTTGCTGCCAACTGTTTGGTAAATCTTAGTATTTGCTTTTAGAAAACTGTTTTGGGTAAATCTTTAGTATTTGCTGCCAACTGTTTTGGGTAAATTTAGTATTTGCTGCCAACGTTTTGGGTAAATCTTAGTATTTTGCTGCCAACTGTTTTGGGTAAATCTTAGTATTTGCCTGCCAACTGTTTTGAGTAAATCTTAGTATTGCTGCCAACTGTTTTGCGTAAATCTTAGTATTTACTGCAACTGTTTTGGGCTAAATCTTAGTATTGCTGCCCAAACTGTTTTTGGTGTAAATCTTAGCTATTTGGCTGCCAACTGCTTTGGCGTAAATCTAGTATTTAGCTGCCAACTGTTTGGGTTAAAATCTTAATATTTGCGCCAACTTGTTTTGGCGTAAATCTTAGTATTTGCTGCAACTGTTTTGGTAAATCTTAGTATTTGCTGCCAACTGTTTTCGGTAAATTCTAGTATTTGCTGCCAACTGTTTTGCGTAAATCTTAGTATTTGCTGCCAACTGTTTTGGGAAATCTTAGTATTTGCCTGCCAACTGTTTGGGGTAAATCTTAGTATTTTGCTGCAAATGTTTTGGGTAAATCTTAGTATTGCGGCCAACTGTTTTAAGTAAATCTTAGTATTTGCTGCCAACTTGTTTTGGGTAAATCTTAGTATTGCTGCCAACTGTTTTGGGTAAACTTAGTAGTATTCGCTGCCAACTGTTTTGGGTAAATCTTAGCATTTGCGCCAACTGTTTTGGGTAAATCTTTAGTACTTTGCTGCAATGTTTGGCGTAAAATCTTAGTATTGCTGCCAAACTGTTATTGGGTAAATCTTGTATTTGCTGCCAAACTGTTTTGCGGTAATCTTAGTATTTG
This sequence comes from Trachelipus rathkii, assembly GCA_015478945.1. NCBI lineage: Eukaryota > Metazoa > Arthropoda > Malacostraca > Isopoda > Trachelipodidae > Trachelipus > Trachelipus rathkii. The sequence goes on along the minus strand of JABUQX010034702.1, from coordinate 9,451 downwards.
CTTCAACTGTTTTATGTAAATCTTAGTATTTGCTGCAACTGTTTGGGAAAATCTTAGTATTTGCTGCCAACTGTTTGGGGTAAATCTTAGTATTTGCTGCCACTCTTGCGTAAATCTTAGTATTGCTGCCAACTGTTTTGGGTAAATCTTAGTATTTGCTGGCAACTGTTTTGGGTAAATTTGTATTTGCTGCAAACTGTTTTGGGTAAAATCTTAGTATTTGCTGCAACTGTTTTGGGTAAATTCTAGTATTTGCTGCCAACTGTTTTGAGGTAAATCTTAGTATTTGCTGCAAACTGTTTTGGGTAAATCTTAGTATTTGTTGCCAACTGTTTTGGGTAAATCTTAGTATTTGCTCCCAACTGTTTTGGGTAAATCTTAGTATTTGCTGCCCAACTGTTTTGGGTAATCTTAGAATTTGCTGCCAAACTGTTTGCTGGTAAAATCTAGTATATGCTGCCAAACTGTTTTTTGGGTAAATCTGAGTATCGCAGCCAACTGCTTTGGGTAAATCTTAGTATTCCGCAACTGTTTGGGTAAATCTTAGTATTGCTGCCAACTGTTTTGGGTAAAATTTAGTTTTTGCTACCAACTGTTTTGGGTAAATCTAGTATTTGCTGCAACTGTTTTTGCGGTAATTCTTAGTATTGCTGCCAACTGTTTTGGTAAATCTTAAGTATTTGCGGCCAACTGTTTGGTAAATCTTAGTATTTGCTGCCAACTGTTTTGGTAAATCTTAGTATTTTGCTGCCAACTGTTTTGGGTAAATCTTAGTATTTGCTGCCAACTGTTTTGTAAAATCTTAGTATTTGCTGCCCACTGTTTTGGTAATCTTAGTATTCCCAGCCAACTGTTTTGGGTAAATCTTAGTATTGCGCCAACTGTTTTGGGTAAATCTTAGTATTTGCTGCAACTGTTTTGGTAAATCTTAGTAATTGCTGCCAAACTGTTTGGGTAAATCTTAGTATTTGCTGCCAACTGTTTTGGGTAAATCTTAGTATTGGCTGCCAACTGTTTTGATAAATTCTGTAGTATTGCTGCCAACTGTTTTGGGTAAATCTAGTATTTGCTGCCAACTGTTTGGGTAAATCTTAGTTTTGCTGCAACTGTTGGGGTAAATTTTAGTATTGCTTGCCAAACTGTTTTGAGTAAATGTAATATTTGCTGCCAAACTGTTTTGCGGTAAATCTTATATTTGCTGCCAACTGTTTTGAGTAAATCTTAGTATTTGCTGCCAACTGTTTGGGTAAATCTTAGTATTACTGCCAACTGTTTTGGGTAATCTTAGTATCTGCTGCCAAACTGCTTGGGTAAAATCTTAGGAATTTTGCTTGCCAACTGCTTGGGTAAATCTTATATTTGCTGCCAACTGTTTTGGGTAAATCTTAGTATTTGCTTGCCAACTGTTTTGGGTAAATCTTAGTTAGTATCTGCCAACTGATTTGGGTAAATCTTAGTATTTGCTGCCAACTGTTTGGGTAAATCTTAGTATTTTGCTGCCAACTGTTTTGGGTAAATCTTAGTATTTTCTGCCAACTGTTTTGGGAAATTTAGTATTTGCTGCCAACTGTTTTGGTAAATCTGTATTTTGTGCCAACTGTTTTGGGTAAATCTTAGTATTTTGCTGCCAACTGTTTGGTAAACTAGTATTTGCTTGCAACTGTTTTGGGCTAAATCTTAGTATTCGGCAGCAAACTGTTTTGGGTAAATCTTAGTATTTGCCGCAACTGTTTTTGGGTAAATCTTAGTATTGGCTGCCCACTGTTTTGGGTAAATCTTAGTAATTGCTGCCAACTGTTTTGGGTAAATCTAGTAGTTTGCTGCAACTGTTTTGGGTAAATCTTTAGTATTTGCTGCCAACTGTTTGGGGTAAATCTTATATTTGCTGCCAACTGTTTTGGTTAAATCTTAGTATTTGCTGCAACTGTTTGGTAAAATCTTAGTATTTCCTGCCAACTGTTTTGGGTAAATTTTAGTATTTCTGCCAACTGTTTTGGGGTAAATCGTAATATTTGCTGCCCAACTGTTTCTGGGTAAACTTAGTATTTGCTGCCAACTGTTTTGAGTAAATCTTAGTATTGCTGCCAACTGTTTTTGGGTAAATCTTAGTATTTACTGCCAACTGTTTTGGGTTAAATCTTAGTATTTGCTGCCAAACTGTTTTGGGTAAATCTTAGAATTTGCTGCCAACTGCTTTGGGTAAAATCTTAGTATTTGCTTGCCAACTGTTTTTGCGGCGTAAATCTTAGTATTGCTGCAACTGTTTATTTGGGTAAATCTTAGTATTTGCTGCCAACTGTTTAGGGTAAATTTAGTATTTGCTGCCAACTGTTTTTGGGTAAATCTTAGTATTTGCTGCCAACTGTTTTGGGAAATTCTTAGTATTTGCTGCCAACTGTTTTGGTAAATCTTAGTATTTGCTGCCACTTGTTTTGGGTAACTAGTATTTGCTGCAACTGTTTTGGGTAAATCTAGTATTTGCGGCCAACTGTTTTAAGTAAATTCTTAGTATTTGCTGCCAACTGTTGTGGGTATTAGTATTTTGTGCCAACTGTTTTGGGTAAGTCTTAGTATTTGCTGCCAACTGTTTTGGGGTAAATCTTAGTATTTGCTGCCAACCGTTTTGGGTAAATCTTAGTACTTGCCTGCCAACTGTTTTGGTAAATCTTAGTATTTGCTGCAAACTGTTTTGGGTAAATCTTAGTATTTGCTGCAAACTGTTTTGGGTAAATCTTAGTTAGTATTTTGCCAACTGTTTTATGTAAATCTTAGTATTTGCTGCCAACTGTTTTGGTTAAATCTTAGTATTTGCTGCCAACTGTTTTGGGTAAATCTTAGTATTTGCTGCCAATTGTTTTGGGTAAATCTTAGTATTTGCTGCCAACTGTTTTGGGTAAATCTTAGTATTTGCCTGCCAACTGTTTGGGTAAATCTTAGCATTTGCTGCAAACTGTTTGGGTAATTCTTAGTATTTGCTGCCAATGTTTTGGGTAAATCTTTAGTATTTGCTGCCAACTGTTTTGGGAAAATCTTAGTATTTGCTGCCAACTGTTTGGGTAAATTCTTAGTATTTGCTGCCAACTGTTTTGGGTAAATCTAAGTATTTGCTGCCCACTGTTTTGGGTAAATCTTAGTATTGGCTGCCAACTGTTTGGGTAAATTCTAGTATTTGCTGCCAACTGTTTTGGAGAAATCTTAGTTATTGCTGCCAACTGTTTTGGTTAAATCTTAGTATTTGCTGCCAACTGTTTTGGGTAAATCTTTAGTATTTTGCCTGCCAACGTTTTGGGTAAATCTTTTCTTTTTATTATTTAGTATATTTTGCTGCCAACTGTTTGGGTAATCTTAGTATTTGCTGCCACACTGTTTTGGTAAATCTTAGTATTTGCGCCAACTGTTTTAGGTAAATCTTAGATTTGCGCCAAACTGTTTTGGGTAAAATCTTAGTATATGCTGCAAACTGTTTGGCCGTAAATCTTGGTTATTTGCTGCCAACTGTTTTGGCGGTAAATCTTAGTATTTGCTGCCAACTGTTTTGGGTAAATCTTAGTATTTGCTGCCAACTGTTTTGGGTAAATCTTAGTATTTGCTGCCAACTGTTTTGGGTAAATCTTAGTATTTGCTACAAACTGTTTTGGGTAAATCTTAGTATTTCTGCCACTGTTTTTGGGTAAATCTTAGTATTTGCTGCCAACTGTTTTGGGTAAATCTTAGTATTTGCTGCAACTGTTAAAACTTAGTATTTGCTGCCAAACTTGTATGTGGGTAATCTAGTATTTGCCTGCAACTGTTTTGCGGTAAATCTTAGTATTGCCTGCAACTGTTTTGGTTAATCTTTAGTATTTGTTGCAACTGTTTGGGTAAATTCTTTAGTATTTGCTGCGCCAACTGTTTTGGGGTAAAATCTTAGTATTGCTGCATTACTGTTTGGGTAAATCTATTATTTCTGCCAACTGTTTTGGGTAAATCTAAGTATTTGCTGCCAACTGTTTTGGGTAAATCTTAGTTATTTGCTGCCAACTGTTTGGGTAAATCTTAGTATTTGCTGCCAACTGTTTTGGGTAAATCTTAGTATTTGCTGCAACTGTTTTGGGTAAATCTTAGTATTCGCAGCCACTGTTTTGGATAAATCTTAGTATTTGCTACAAACTGTTTTGGGTAAATCTTAGTATTGCTGCCAACTGTTTTGGGTAAAATCTTAGTAATTGCTGCCAACTGTTTTGCGGTAAATCTTAGTATTGCTGCCCAATGTTTTGGGTAAAATCTTAGTATTTTGCTGCCAACTGTTTTGGGTAACTTAGTATTTGCGGCCAACTGTTTTGGGTAAATATTAGTGCCAACTGTTTTGCGTAAATCTTAGTATTGCTGCCAACTGTTTGGGGTAAATTTAGTATTTGCTGCCAACTGTTTGGGGTAAATCTTAGTATTTGCTGCAACTGTTTTGCCGGTAAATCTTATATTTGCTGCAAACTGTTTTGAGTAAATCTTAGTATTTGCTGCCAACTGTTTGGGTAAATCTTAGTATTTACTGCCAACTGTTTTGGGGTAAATCTTAGTATTTGCTGCCAACTTGTTTTGGGTAAATCTTAGAATTTGCTGCCAACTGTTTTGGGAAATCTTAGTATTTGCTGCCAACTGTTTTGTGTAAATCTTAGTATTTGCTGCCAAATGTTTTTGGGTAAATTCTAGTATTTGCTGCCAACTGTTTTGGTAATCTTAGTATTTGCTGCAACTGTTTGGGTAAATCTAGTATTTGCTTCAACTGTTTTGGCTAAATCTTAGTATTTTGTGCCAACTGTTTTGGGTAAATCTTAGTATTGGGCCAACTGTTTTGGGTAAATTCTTAGTATTTGCTGCCAAAACTGTTTGGGTAAATCTTAGTATTGCGGCCAACTGTTTTAAGTAAATCTTAGTATTTGCTGCCAACTGTTTGGGTAAATCTTTAGTATTTGCTGCCACTGTTTTGGGTAAAATCTTAGTATTCGCTGCAACTGTTTTGTGGTAAACTTAGTATTTGCCCAACTGTTTTGGGTAAAATCTTAGTACTTGCTGGCAACTGTTTTGGGTAAATCTTAGTATTTGCTGCAAAACTGTTTTGGGTAAATCTTAGTATTTGCTGCCAACTGTTTTGGGTAAATCTTAGTATTTGCTTCCAACTGTTTTATGTAAATCTTAGTATTTGCTGCCAACTGTTTGGGTAAATTTTAGTATTTGCTGCCAACTGTTTGAGTAAATCGTAATATTTGCTGCCAACTGTTTTGGTAAATTCTAGTATTTGCTGCCAACTGTTTGGGTAAATCTTAGTATTGGCTGCCAACTGTTTTGGGTAAAATCTTAGCATTTGCTGCAAACTGTTTTGGGTAAATCTTAGTATTTGCTGCCAACTGTTTTGTGGGTAAATCTTAGTATTTGTTGCCAACTGTTTTGGGTAAATTCTTAGTATTTTGCTGCCAACTTGTGGGTAAATCTTAGTATTTTGCTGCCAACTGTTTCTTGGGTAAAATCCTAGTATTGCTGCCAACTGTTTTGGGAAAATCTTAGTATTTGCTGCCAACTGGTTGGGTAAATCTTTTAGTATTGCTGCCAACTGTTTTTGAGTAAATCTTTAGTATTTGCCTGCCAACTGTTTTGGGGTAAATCTATAGTATTTGCTGCCAACTGTTTTGGGTAAATCTTAATATTTGCGCCAACCGTTTTGGGTAAATCTTAGTATATGCTGGCCAACTGTTTTTGGGTAATCTTATATTTGCTGCAACTTTTGGGTAATCTTAGTTATTGCGCCAACTCCGGCGCTCAGTTTTAGGTAATCTTGAATTTTTGCTGCCAACTGGTTTTGGGTAAATCTTAGTATATGCTGCCAACTGTTTTGGGTAAATCTTGGTATTTGCTGCCAACTGTTTTGGTAAATCTTAGTATTTGCTGCCAAATGTTTTGGGTAAATCTTGGTATTTGCTGCCAACTGTTTTGTGTAAATCTTTGTATTTGCTGCAAACTGTTTTGGGTAATTAGTATTTGCTGCCAACTGTTTTGGGTAATCTTAGTATTTGCTTGCCAACTGTTTTTGGGTAAATCTTAGTATTTGCTGCCAATTTTTGGGTAATCTTAGTATTTGCTGCCAACTGTTTTGGTAAATCTTAGTATTTGCTGCCAACTGTGGGGTAAATCTTAGTATTTGCTGCAAAATGTTTTGGGTTAAATTTTAGTATTTGCCTGCAACTGTTTTTGGTAAAATCTAGTATTGTTGCCCAACTGTTTGGGAAATCTTTAGTATTGCTGCCAAAAACTGTTTTGGGTAAATCTTAGGATTTGCTGCCATACTTCATTTTTTTTTTTTTTTTTTTTTTTTTTTTTTTTTTTTTTTTTTTTTTTTTTTTCTTTCTGTTTTGGGTAAATCTTATTATTTGCTGCCAACTGTGGGTAAATCTTAGTATTGCTGCCAAACTGGTTGGGAAATCTTAGTATATTGCCTGCCAAACTGTTTTGGAAATCTAGTTATTTAGCTTGCCAACTGTTTTGGGTAAATCTAGTATTTGCTGCCAACTGTTTTGGGTAATCTTAGTATTTGCTGCCAGTTTTGGGTAAATCTTAGTATTTTGCTGCCAACTGTTTTGGTAAATCTTAGTATTTGCTCCAACTGTTTTGTATAAATCTTAGTATTTTGCTGCCAACTGTTTTGGGAAATCTTAATTTTGATGTCTTATTCCTATTTAAATCTTAGTATTTGCTGCCAACTGTTTTGAGTAAATCTTAGTATTGCTGCCCACTGTTTTGGGTAAATCTTAGTATTTGCTGAACTGTTTTGGTAAATCTAGTATTTCTGCCCAACTGTTTTAGAGAAATTTTGAGTATTCTGACAACTGTTTGTAAATCAAGTATTTGCTGCAACTGTTGTGTAAATCTTGTACTTGCACAACTGTTTTAGGTTAAATCTTAGTATTTCTAGCCAACTGTTTTGGGATGATCTTTAGATTTTGCCTGCAAACTGTTTTGGGTAAATCTTAGATTTGCTCCCAACTGTTTTGGGTAAATCTAGTATTTTCTGCCAACTGTTTTGGGTAAATCTTAGTATTTGCTGCCAACTGTTTTAGGTAAATCTTAGTATTTACTGCCAACTGTTTTTGGTAAATCTTAGTATTTGCTGCCAACTGTTTTGGCTAAATCTTAGTATTTGCTGCCAAACTGTTTTGGAAATCCTTAGTATTGCTGCCAACTGTTTTGGTAAATCTTAGTATTTGCTGCCAACTGTTTTTGGTAAATCTAAGTATTTGCTGCCAACTGTTTGGGTAAACATGTATTTGCTGCCAACTGTTTTTGGTAATCTTTGTATTTGCTGCCAAATGTTTTTTGTAAATCTTAGTATTTGCTGCCAACTGTTTTGGTAAATCTTAGTATTTGCCAACTGTTTTGGTAAATCTTAGTATTGCCTGCCAAAAACTGTTTTGGGTAAAATCTAGATTTGCGCCACACTGTTTGGGTAAATCTTAGATATTTGCTTGCCACCTGTTTGGGTAAATGCTTAGTATTTGCTGCCAAACTGTTTTGGGTAAATCTATATTTGCTCCAACAGTTTGGGTAAATTTTAGTATTTCCTGCCAACTGTTTTGGGTAAATCTTAATATTTTGCTGCCAACTGTTGTTGGGTAAATCTAGTATTGCTGCCAACTGTTTTGGGTAATCTAGTATTTGCTGCCAACTGTTTGGGTAAATCTTAGTATTGCTGCCAACTGTTTTGGGTAAAATTTGAATTTGCTGCCAACTGTTTTGGTAAATCTTAGTATTTTAATGCCAACTGTTTTGGGTTATCTTAGTATTTGCTGCAACTGCTTTGGGTAAATCTTATTTGCTGCCAACTGTTTTGAGTAAATCTTAGTATTTGCCTGTTTTTGGTAAATCTTAGTATTTGCCGCCAACTGTTTGGTAAATCTTAGTATTTTGCATGCTAACTGTTTGAAAATCTTAGTATTGTTGCTAGCCAACTGTTTTGGGTAAATCTTTGTATTTGTTCCAAGACTGTTTTGGGTAAATTTAGTATTTGCTGCCAACTGTTTTGGCGTAAATCTTAGTATTTGCTGCAAACTGTTTTGGTTAAATCTTAGTATTTGTTGCCAACTTTTGGTAAATCTTAGTATATGCTGCCACCTGTTTGGGTAAATCTTAATATTTGCTGCCAACTGTTTTGGGTAAACTTAGTATTTGCTGCCAACTGTTTTGGGATAAATCTTAGATTTGCTGCCCCAACTTTTTGGTAAATCTTAGTATTTGCTGCCAACTGTTTTGGGTAAATCTTATTTTTGCTGCCAACTGTTTTGGTAAATCTTAGTATTTGCTGTCAACGGTGGAGGTAAATCTAGTATTGCAGCCAACTGTTGGGTAAATCTTTAGTATGCTGCCAACTGTTTTGGGTAAATCTTAGTAGTATTTGCTCGCCAACAGTTTGCGTACATTTTAGTATTTCGCCAACTGTTTTGGGAAAAAGTATTTGCTGCATGTATTTGGGTAAATCTAGTATTTGCTGCCAAACTGTTTTGGGTTAAATCTAGTATTTGCTGCCAACTTTTTGGGTAAATCTTAGTTTGCTGCCAACTGTTTTGCGTAAATCTTAGTATTGCTGGCCAAACTGTTTTGGAGTAAATCTAGTATTCTGCCCAACTGTTTTGGGAAATCTTAGTAATTGCTGCCAGAACTAGTTTTAGGTAATATCATAGTATTGCTGCCAACTGTTTCTGGTAAATCCTAGTATTTGCCGCCAACTGTTGTGGGTAAATCTTAGTATTGCAGCTAACTGTTTTGGTAAATCTTAGTATTTGTTGGAAACTGTTTTGGGTAAATCTATGTATTTGCTGCCAACTGTTTGGGTAAATCTTAGTATTTGCTCACAACTGTTTTGGGTAAATCTTAGTTGCCGCCAAACGTTTTGGGTAATCTTAGTATTTGCAGCTAACTGTTTTGGGTAAATCTTAGTATTTGTTGGAAACTGTTTTGGGTAAATCTTATTATATGCTGCCACCTGTTTTGGGTAAATCTTAGTATTTGCTGCCAACTGTTTTGGGTAAATCTTAGTATTTGCTGCCAACTGTTTTGGGTAAATCTTAGTATTTGCTGCCAACTGTTTTGGGTAAATCTTAGTATTGTGCGGACCAACTGTTTTGGTAAATCTTAGTATTTGCTCCCAACTGTTTTGGGAAAATCTTAGTATTTGCTGCCAACTGTTGTGGGTAAACTTAGTATTCTGCCAACTAATTGGGTAAATTCTTAGTATGCTGCCAAACTGGTTTGGACAATCTTAGTATTTTGCTGCCAACTGTTTTGGGCATCAATCTTAGTATTTGCTGCCAACTGTGTTGGGTAAATCTTAGTTGCTGCAACTGTTTCTTGGGTAAATCTTAGTATATGCTACTGAAAACTGTTTTGGGTAAATCTTAGTATTCGCTGCCAACTGTTTTGGGTAAAC
>JABUQX010034701.1:50000-52500 GCA_015478945.1 Trachelipus rathkii | reverse complement strand
CGAGGTAACGTTCCCGTGGGTCTCCCGAAGGGGGACCCCACTCCACCCCCATAAAAAATCGAAGTGTTCGTAATTGGCTGAAATTTGGTGAGAGGATTCAGAGTGTAATTTCTAGAAAGAGTTGTATTGGAATCTGAGGAGTTGGCTCCGACACCGGGCTGGTCCACTGCGGTGCGAGTTTAATAAACAGTTCGTACTATAAACAAACAATGTTGGTGTCCTTATAAGAGTTTCGAACCGTAGATCTCGAATATGAGGGTTTATAAGACCGTATAGGGTATCTAGGAGCCCCATTGAGGGGGGTCCTGACTGAAAAAAAGCACAGAGTGCAAAACAGAGGTCGAAGGAGGAATGAAGAAGGATGAAGGAAGAATAAGGAGGTAAAGAATGAAGAAGAAGCCTTACTCAGAGGAGTAGGAGTTGACAGCTGCACCGGTGCTGGCTTCCAGTGCGTGCCAGTTATTAATATTTGTGTTAATGATACAATATTGGTGTCTTTATATATGTTATTGGGTCTGTAGATTTCGAAAATAATTGTTTCAGACATCAAGAAAAAATAAATAAAAAATAAATAAATAAATAAAAATTTCTTATTCTTTTGTTTATAACTTACAAAATTTATGTTTTTTAATACCCTAAAGCAGTAAATCAGTCAAAATTGCAAACCACATCCAACCACCCTTTCCTGTCCAGTTGTGATTCTATTGATCTATTGATTTATTGATCATTGATCTATTGATTCATGTTCATATTTTTTAGTAAAATTATCTGACGTTTTTACATACCCTAAATCAGTTAAAATCAGTAAACAAACCACCATCAACCACCATCCTGTGTATCCGTGATCTATTGATCTATTAGATCTATTGATCTATTGATCTATTTGATCTATCTTGATCGATTGATCATTGATTCTATTGATTCAAGTCACTTATCTTTTTACGTAAAATTGTCACGTTTACATACCCTAAAATCAGTAAATCAGTAATCAAACCACCATCCAAACACCATCCTGTTCTATTCGTGATCTATTGATCTATTGCATTCAAGTCATATTTTTTAGTAAAATTGTCACGTTTTACATACCCTAAATCAGTGGTTCTCAAACGGGGGCCGGTACCGCCCCCTGGTGGGCGGTATAACGGAACATTCCCAGGGCCGCTATTGAGGCGCGGGAGGAAAGGCGGGCGCTATTGAGGAGGGACGGTAAGGGGGAAGATTACAAAATAAAATTAATTGATATATATATATTATTATATATAATATATAATATATATATATTATTATATATATATTATATATATATATATAATATATATATATATATATATATATATATATCTTGGAATTTTACAAAGCGTTTCCGAGGTGGAAAATACATAAAATGACTAAAAACTACATATTGGCAATTACGCAAGAAATTGCATGATTTTTTAGAATATGAGAAATCAATATATATATATATATATATATATATATATATATATATATATATATATATATATATATATATATATATATATAAGATATATATAAAAATATATATCATACTCGGAATGTGGAAGTTGCCAGAAGCGTCCAGAAAAACTATAGATACCCCTCACACACTCACAGCTTTAAGCCAGAGATGCCAGACTGCATTACTTTTCGCAAATTTGGCTTCTTTTTAAAATCGTGCCTTAAACTTGTTAGTGATAGGAAACCTTTCCCGTGTGTTGGATGTGGTTTTCGTGTGAACGTGTGATTATTACACTATGTCTCAAGCAAAAAAGAAGTGTAGGCAATATTCGTCAGAATATTTGAAATATGGATTCATTCCATTTCCATCAAATGAAAAATTGCCAATGTGCCTTTTATGTGAGAAGACTCTGTCTAACGAAGCTATGAAGCCTTCTCGATTACAAGAACATCTGTCAAAAATTCACGAAGATAAGTCAACTCAGTCTATTGATTTCTTCAAAGACATAAAGAGGAAGTATGAAGGGAGACCTACAGTAAGTTCTATGTTCGAAAAAAGTTCAGTCAATATTGATAAAGGACTTCTTGCTTCTTACAAAGTGTCTTTGTTGATTGCTAAGTGTGGCAAGCCTCATAATATTGGAGAAACACTACTTTTACCAGCTGTTAAGGTAATACTTGATACTCTGATGATTTCCAATGCAAGCAATGTAATTAAGACGCTACCTTTGAGCAATAGTTCAGTTTCGAGAAGGATCGATGAGATGGCCTCTGATATTGAAGATCAACTTTGTAAGATAATTAGAAAAACACAGTTTGCATTACAGATCGACGAGTCAACCCTCAGTGATAATGTAGCTTTATTATTAGCATATGTTCGTTTCATAAAGTAAACTGGCGAGATGAATGAAGAAATGCTGTTCGCTAAAAGTCTTACCACTGACACTAAAGGCTCCTCTATATTCCATGTACTTTTAAGTTATTTTAACGAAAAAGACATTCCATTATCTAATATTCTTGCATGTGCTACTGACGGTGCCGC
>JABUQX010034701.1:40000-45000 GCA_015478945.1 Trachelipus rathkii | reverse complement strand
AAGTTCTTTGAATATAAAAATATCACAGTAAAGCGTAATAGTTTACTGATTTTGAAGCAGTAAATCAGTAAATCAGTAAATCAAAACCACCATCCTGCAGTCCATTACCATTCCACCCACTGTGATCTATTGAAACTATTGAATTCCAAGTCATATTTCGGGAATATCATTTTGGAATAAACAATAACATAAAAATAAGTTCTTTATGTACTAACCAACGAATATATGCTTAACCAACAAAGTTTAGCATCAATAAAGCTAACATATTATAACCCGAACTAAGGAAATAATGTACAAATGCAAACCTAACATACCTCGCGTATGAATAATCAGCTAACATCTTGAAAATTCCCTACTTATCAAAGGTAAAGTAGCTAACAGGTCATGCAATACTCGATATGTTCCCCCTTTTTCTCGCATATCAGCAACAGGTAAAGCCGTATTATCTAACAAAAATCCCTTAACAAAGTGACCAATCTATCAAAGGATACCAACATCTTGAACTATGAATTGACACTATCTTCGTCAATGTGTCACTCGTTTTCGAGTATAACATCATTTGACCTGTGAATAAACGGTTAGACATTAGCAAAATTCTTGGGCAAACCTAACATTATCAACAAAAACTTAGCCTAGGCTCACGTTTCTAACACATCATCGTCAGTTAACACAGTAATATCTTACAAAAACTCATCATTTCTCTAACAAATCATTGTTATTTTCACATTGTCATAGTAATATTTAACATAACGTACCTAACTTACGAATAAACAGTTTTCATTTACCAAGAGTATCTAAAGCAACACATTTTACTCTCCATCAGCGGGATTCGAACATTGGACTACGCGTCGCATAGTTAACAATAACCGGATGCTCTAACCACTAGGCCATCCACGTCCCCCCCAAAAAAGAACGTTTCAAGCTTAGTTTTTAAAGGCCCAAAGCCCGCTTACACCCCTTCGGGGTGATCCCCCCTCTCAGGATTCACAGCCTTTCAAGGGGCGCATCCCCCAGGATTTTCTCTCGAACGGTAATGTGTTGCTTTAGATACTCTTGGTTAATGAAAACTGTTTATTCGTAAGTTAGGTACGTTATGTTAAATATTACTATGACAATGTGAAAATAACACTGATTTGTTAGAGAAATGATGAGTTTTTTGTAAGATATTACTGTGTTAACTGACGATGATGTGCTTAGAAACGTGAGCCTAGCGTTTAAGTTTGTTGAGTAATGTAGGTTTGCCCTGAAATTTGATAATGTCTACGTTTATTCATAGGTCAAATGATGTTATACTCGAAACGAGTGACACTTTGACGAAGATAGTGTCAATTCATAGTTCGAGATGTTGGTATCTTTGATAGATTGGTCACTTTGTTAAGGATTTTTTTAGATAATACGCTTTACCTGTTGCTTGATATGCGAGAAAAAGGGGGGAACTATCGAGTATTGCCATGACCTGTTAGCTACTTTACCTTTGATAAGTAGGAATTTTCAAGATGTTAGCTGATTATTCATACGCAGGTATGTTAGCGTTTTGCATTCTGTACATTTATTCTTAGTTGCAGTTGTATTGATATGTTAGCTTTATGATTGCTAAAACTTTGTTGGTTAAGCATAATTCGTAGGTCAGCATATAAAGAACTTATTTTTATGTTATGTTTATTCCAAAATGATACTCGAAATATGACTTGAATCAATAGTTCAATAGATCACAGGCGGGTGGGATGGGTAGGGGACTGCAGAGATGGGTGGTTTGATTTACTGATTTACTGATTTACTGCTTTAAAATCAGTAAACTATTACGCTTTACTGTGATATTTTATTCAAAGAACTTATTTTTATGTTATGTCAGGATAAAATTTTGTTATGTTTGCAATTATTCGTTGGGGAAAACCTTGTATTGTTATGTTTGCAATTATTCGTTGGGTATTATGATATTTAGACGAGGTTATGATGAATTTTTGTTAAATATTACGAAGTTGTTTAAAAAAATTTGTTTCGTTAGCATTATATTCTTTGTCAGTATTATGATTAGACAGGTTTATGCTAAACTTTTGTTAAATATTACGATGTTAATGTAAAATTAACATTGATATGTTAGAGATATGCTTGAAAAAGTGTGAATAGGTTACGTTTTGTACGAAGTGTTAGGTACTTTACTGTTGTTAAGTGCGGAAGTTTGTTAATGTTAGTAGTTTATTCGTACGTATGGTGTGTTAGGTTTGTTATTGTAAAACCAAAATTTTAAAAATTTCCCCTTTTAGTTTTTCAAGGGGGGGGTATGTTATGTTAGCTTTATTAAATGTAAAAAACGTTGTTACGTTAGCATATATTCGATAGTTCAGTATATAAAGACTTTATTTTGTATGTTATGTTTGGATAAAACCTTGTTATGTTTACAGTTATTCGTTGGTCTCTGTATTAATAATTTATTACAAGGTTATGATAAAATTCTTCCGTTAAATATTACTGTGTTCAATGTAAAATAACCGTCGCTTACATATGTAGATTATATGCTTGGAAAAAGTATGAATAGGTTACGTTTTGTATGCAATGTTAGTTACTTTACAGGTGTTAAGTGTGGAACTTTGTTAATGTTAACAGTTTATTCGTGTTTAAGTTGTGTTAGATTTGTCGTTGTACATTATTTTCTTAGTTCATATGATGCTATGTTAGCTTTATTTAATGTGAAAACATTGTTAGTTAGCATATATTTGCTGCTTGGTTATATAAAGAACTCATTTTTGCGCTATGTTTATCCGAAATGATACTCGAAATGCGACGTAAATCAATAGTGTTAATGTAAAATTAACATTGATATGTTAGAGATATGCTTGAAAAAGTGTGAATAGGTTACGTTTTGTACGCTGTGCTAGGTACTTTATGTTGTAAGTATGGAACTTTGTTAATTGTTAGTTGTTTATTCAGGCGTAAGGTGTGTTAGGTTTTGTCTTTGTACAATATATTCTTAGTTCTGGTAAGGCTATGGTTAGCTTTATTAATGTGAAACAATGTTACGTTGCATATATTGCGTTGGTTAAGTAATAAAGAACTTATTTTGTTACTATTGTTATTGTTGTGTGTGTTGTTGTTGTTGTGTGTTGTTGTTGTTGTTGTTGTTGTGTGGTTGTTGTTGTTGTGTTGTTGTGTCTAACGAGAATATTTTACTCTTTTTAACTGATATGGTTCGTTCGTGCGTCGTATTCTTGTATACTTGCTTCTGCATTGGTGAAAGAAAGGAATTTCATTACCTTTAAGGA
Organism: Trachelipus rathkii; assembly: GCA_015478945.1. NCBI lineage: Eukaryota > Metazoa > Arthropoda > Malacostraca > Isopoda > Trachelipodidae > Trachelipus > Trachelipus rathkii. Next base: position 41,740 of record JABUQX010034701.1, on the reverse strand, counting down.
TTGTTTATACACTCTATTTTCTTCAGTAGGATCTTTTCGCCGTGCTGATACAGATGACAGCGCCCCACATCTCTACGGTTTGTTGATTGATATTTCACGAGGAGTTTTCGTTTATATTTCCAACGGATGTGTCATTTATATTTATCGTAAAACGAATGCGTCGCTACATTGCCTGTATTCCAGCCAGAGGATCAAATAATAGACCCTTATTCAGTTGTGTTGATGGATTCATCAAGATTATCGACATCGCAGCTGCATGGGTAGAGATAGAGGATAAGTGTGTGTTATTCCGATGGATAGACGCTTAGTGAAAATATCTAAACTGGAAAGACAGCTGTAAAAGTGGTTCTTTGTTAATAGAATAGACGTTGTGTTCTCGTTGTGTGACGATATTAAAACCCTGGATGTACGCGTCTACTGAAAACCCATCGATTGTGTGACCTTCATGCGCACGTGTATAGGTTCACAGTTCAAACATCTTGAAAATATCAGTTTTTGCTTAAAATAAAAACGAGATTAACATCGCATCTTAAACGATGTTGACATATTGAGGCACTTAATACTTGATAGCACATGCTGTAATCTATGATATTTACACCGAAACATGTGGTTTCCCGTATAATGCAGTATACAGGAGTGCGTTAATAAACTATCAGCTTGGATGAGTTTACTTTTCTCTTGTATGAGGAGAATGAGTGCTGCTGAATCGAAATACGCCGAAAAATGGTTTAGTTGCTGAAAGCATTTATACTTACATTCTTTCAAAGGGTGATTCTTTAGAGAGATATATAGAACGTACCAAGTTTATGTTGAACCTATTTCTCTGATTAATGAATTAAATATTTAAAAATAACCTATCGTTTTATGTATTTAATGTTTTATGTTTTATATAACGTTCTTTTCAATGAAAATTGATATGTGTATAATAATGAAAACTGTTTTACTTTCTGCGTATGTTCGCTTTATTGACTAAATTGTTTAACGATAGCTGTTTATTCGTCTGGTGTTGTGTGTTAAGTACGTTGATGTTCATAGTTTAGCTTTACTGAGGGTAAACTTACTTTGTTTGCTTTGCCCATTTAGGTATTATGCTGGTTAACGTAAGTTATGCCCTAAATTTTTTGTTAAATATTCACTATGTAATGTAAAATTAACATTGTCATGGTTGGGATATGTTGATAAAACTGTGAAGGATTAGCTTTTTGTGAGCCTTGTTTAGTTACTTTTACTGTTGATAAGTTTTGGACCTTTGTTAATGTTAGCAGTTTATCCGTGCTTAAGGTGTGTTAGGATTTTTTCGTGTATATTATATTTCTTAGTTCTAGCAATGCTAGTTGGCTTTATTAATGTGAAAAACTTTGTTACGTTAGCTACTTCCGTTGGGTCTGGTATGATAATCACTCAAGGGTTATGCGTAATTTTTGTTAATATTACCATGTTAATGTAAATTAACATTAATATTTTAGAGATATGTTTGACAAGTGTGAATAAGTTAGTTTTGGTATGTTATGTTATTTACTTTAGTGTGTTTAAGTGTGAACCTTGTTAAACGTAACAGTTTATTCCTGTTGTAAGATGTGTCAGGTTTGTCGTTATATATTATATTCTTAGTTCAGGTAATGCTATATTAGCTTTATTAATGCGGAAACATTTTGTTACGTCAACATATATGATTGATCTTTGTAATAAAGAACTTGATTTTAATGTTATGTTTATTCCCAAGGATTTCGAAATGTGACA
>JABUQX010034701.1:32500-35000 GCA_015478945.1 Trachelipus rathkii | reverse complement strand
AATTGGAATGACTGCTTTGACTCTGGTGACGCTTCGGCTTCTGCCGATAGGTGGGAGCTGTAATCGTTGATGGTATGAGCAGTTCATTCCTTCTTCGACCAAATCGTTCTTTCCTCATAATCCATGGATCGATCGTGCTTGTTCTCTGGCATTCAGGCTAGAGACAGCGCGTATCGGGGGTGGAAAAAGCTCGTTCTCTATCACTCTTGCTAATTTTCATTCGGCTAGAAATCGGCAGGGATACTCTTCGGCGAGCAAAGCGGGCTTTCATCAGCGAAAAGTGCGCTAACTCCTTGATTGTCTACTGATAAATCTTTCTAGGCCTCTGCCCAAAAAACATCTTCTAAGAACTTCTGTAAATCTGTCTCTCTCCTCTTATTCGATCTGTTGGTTCTGTTGCTAATCTCCAACTGAAAAGGAAAATTTCTTCGCCCTCCTATTTTCCTCTAACTCAACCCTAGACGAATTCTGGCACTCCTCCTTCTTCTTTTCAGGTGTTCCTATGCCATTGCTTATGATTACATTGGAAATGGCGTGCATGGGCTCCTGAAAATCTATGAAACGTTAGGAAGGCGGGTGCCGGATTGGCATTCCTCTCGAGTTTTTGATGGAGTTGTGCTTTCGAGCTGACCCCGCCCTCGATTCAACTATATTCTCTTATGTCTCAATACTAATACTTCCCTCAGTGTTGAGCACGGCAATGTCCAAACCTGTTCCGAAGAAAAGGAAGCCGCTCTGAATCCTTCTAACTATTCGCCCTTATTAATAGCTCTGCTTCTATTCTATCTAGATCTTTGAAACCCTTCTCAACTCTTCACTTCTTAGATTATCTGCGAGTCTCATTCACTATCTTTCGATCGCCAGTACGGCTTTCGGGGTTCAAGGTCTACTGGCGCGTACACTTTTCTATCTAACTGATTTATGTTTTCCGCCCTTCAGGAACTACGGGGAGACTGGCATGGTGGCGCTTGACATATCCAAGCATTTGACCGGGTATGACAGCGTCACTGCTCTCCAAGTCCCCTCCTTTGGCGTTTCCTCTTCTCTTTGTTACTGTATGCTAGTTTTCTTTCAAATCACTCAATATCGGCTGTTGTTGGATGGGGCGACTTATTCTTCTTTTCGTCAAAAGTGGTGTTCCTCAGGGTTCTGTCTTATCTTCCACTTATTCTACTTTTCATTAATGATCTTCTCACCTGCACATCTAACTCACCACTCGTATGCTGATGACTCGACCCTTCATTCTTTACTCATCTCAATTCTTGCTCCCTTCTTTTACTCTAGAATGGCCTCTTGATCTTAATCTTTCGATTTCTATGTCTCTTGCTGATCTGGAAGAAAACTTCCGGGTGGGGTGTCTCAATCTTGTGAAATTCAATTCTTTAAAACCTCAACTTCTACAAAACTCCCTCTCTAAGACACCTTCTAACTTTCCTGTCTTTTTCGACGGTTTTCTCGTTTCTCCTGTTGACAATATTAAACTCCTTGGCTTAACATAAACAAAAAAAAATGTCTGGAAACCTCACATCACAACGCGGTTGTTAGGGCGGCCTCAAAGAAACTGGTTCTGTTTAGGCGTGAGACTTTTTTTCCTCCTTCTCAGTTGCTCCAGCTTATACAAGGGCCTCACCGCCCTTGTTGGGAGTACTGCTCTCATATTTAGGGGGGGGGCTGGTTTCACTCGGCTTTTGGATAGGTCGAGCCAAAAGGCCAAAGGCTTATAAACTGTCCTGCACTTTCCAGTTCACTTAACCCTCTATCTTTGGCGTGATGTTGGGGCTTTATCTCTTTTTCTATAGGACCGCAGCGTCAGGTTGCTCGAGGGAACTATTCACTCGCGTACCACCACCTTTACGACGCTCTTCGTAGCACAAGGGGTGCTGTTCGGCGCATTGAGTTTGTGTTGATATTTGTAACTCCAGGCTTGTTCGCTGCGGTGCTTCCTTCTTTCCCACCTCTGTTCTGAGGAATTCTCTTCCATCTTCTTTTTTCCTGCCTGAATTTAATTCTCTCTCACTTTTAAAGCCTGCGTCTGTGCTGATCTGCGTAATTTGCGTTAGTAGTTATGAATATCTGAGGTGCTGCCACCACCCCCTCCTTGAATAGCGCTCTGCCCGTGAGTGGTGGTGTCAACTGTAAATATATATATATATATTATATATATATATTAATATATATATATATATATATATATATATATATATATATATATATTATTATATAATATATATATATATATCATATATATATACATATATATATTTACTATATATATATATATATATATATATTATATTATATTATATAATATAATATATATATATATATAATTTTTAATTCAAACTTCAAAGAGTAAACATCCGCATCCGCATCTCATTCTACTTTAAATCCGCATCCGCAATCGGCATTCCGGCATCCTCCATCCTCTTCTAAGATTGCATCCGCATTCCGCCATCCGCATCCGCACTCACAAATAGTCAAAGTGTTGACATGCTGGATC
>JABUQX010034701.1:22500-27500 GCA_015478945.1 Trachelipus rathkii | reverse complement strand
CCCATTTTCTTGTTAGCAGATATTTCCTCCCACGTGCTTTTGAATGTTGTTCAGTATGGTTTGGATATTGTGAGGTGTACTAGTGTTGAAATGAGAAAAGTAATATATATATAATATATATATATATATATATATATATATATATATATATATATATATATATATATATATATATATATATATATATATATTATTCTATTTTCAGGTTTATATTCGAAATTATAATATTGATATAACATAATAATAGAAAATAATTATTATAACAAAAGTATTATATGATGTCAAGTTCTTTATAATGCCACGTCAGTGTAAAAATTGCCCTAACCTATTTTGTTATGTGTGTGGAGAACTTACATTTAAGACGCAACAATGTAGCTTGTCACCAGTAGTTAGAAAGGCTTAGGAATTGTACTTTGGATGCAAAGTTGGGGAGTATGATAAGTCCTGGGCTCCACATGTATGCTGCAATTCATGTTAGAGAAATCTTAGAAATTGGTTAAAAGGAAAACGTAGCCGTATGAAATTTGTTGTACCTATGATTTGGCGTGAACCGACAAATCACTTAACGGATTGTTACTTCTGTTTGACAAATGTGCAGGGGTTCTCTTTAAAATTCCAAACATTGTATCCAGTACCCAAACCTACACACCGCAATGAGTTCCAGTTCCTCATTCAGTGATCTTCCCTGTACCTTACAAAAACTCCCGATGTTTACTGATTGACTTAGAGGATTGACCCCTTTACCGATCATGGACACCAAAGAATTTCAAGATTCCTGACTATTGACCATCAACATCTTATGACATGTTCACATCATGAAATCACACATGGAGGAGCTTAACGATCTTGTGCGAGATCTAAAACTCTCACAAACAGACTCATAATTGCTGGCTTCTGGGCTTCAGGGCTGAAATCTATTAGAGAAAGGTGTAAACATTAGTTCATTTAGAGGCAGATAGAGTGACAGTTATTTATGCAAATTTTTGTGCAGAAGATGGGCTTGTATATTGCTGTGATGTGGAATGGCCTATTTGACAGGCATTGGGACATTGAGCATAAACCAGAAGAGTGGCGCTGTTTTTGATTTCCTCCAAACGTAGCTCAAGGAGTTGCTACTCCATTATAGGTAAATGTTTTCCGTCTGTTCCCTGTAGCATATTTCTACAATACAAGGAACGTTTACGAGTTAAGATTACTATTACTAACCTAGTTGAGTGCACAACATTTAAATGGCACATTTGTGGGGACCTGAAGGTCACTGGACTATTAACAGGCATGCAACAGGGATACACAATGGGATAGCCGCGACAGAAAATCACTACATTGGGAAAAAGTGGCCTCAAAGACATGATTTCAATCCTGGGACCAAAAACATATCACATGAACCACTTGTGAATCCGCAGTTTGTCTTTCTTCCACCCTTGCACATTAAACTTGGTTTGATGAAAATATTTGTAAAAGCTCTTGACAAAGAGGGTGTGGCATTCTTGCATCTCAGGAACAAATTCACAAATTTAAGTGAGGCAAAGATAAAAGAAAAGATTTTTATTGGCCCCAAAATTAAAGCAGTCTTCCGAGATGGAGAGTTCGAAAGGAAAATGTCAGAAGGACAAAAAGCGGCCTGGCTAGCATTCAAATCAGTGTGCTCAGGTTTCCTTTGAATTAGAAAGCCGAAACTATGAATATCTTGTGCTTTCACATGGTGGATTTGCTTTCGTGATAAGGTGCATATGTCTTTAAACTACACTCTATGACTCAATCTGACTTCTTTCCCCCAACCTTGGCGCAATTAGTGGATGAGCATGGTGAAAATAGTTTCACCAGGACATCTCTATGTTTGAATAGCATTTCAGTGGGCGATGGAATGAAAGTATGCTTGCTGAATATTGCTGATCTCTTATCAGGGACACACCAACAGATGCCTACAAGAGAAAACGACCAAAAAAATCATTTTAGTGTGTGCTTGCTATAATAATAAAGACACTGTTACAATTCAATGTAACCAATATGTATAAATATGAAGAGTGTGTGTACAAAAAAAATTAAAAAAACGTGCATTCGCTTTTTGGTTTTCATAAATGTAACAAGCACCTTTTGTTTATACAGATCACATATTTCTGTAAAGGACAGAAAAATTTTAAATTTGTTGTGCATGTATTTAATAAATTCTAGTTTCGATATATGAAAGGTTCTCTAATAAGGAATTCCTTAAGCTTGCTGAAACCCCACAAAGAATGGCATCTCCGACGGTGAACCACTTCTAGATGCATTTAAATAGCATAACCGAGGAGGCTTACTCGCGTGACAAAAAAAAAAAAAGATTTCACAGAAGTGGAAGTCGCCCTATCAGCAACCCTGGCAACAGCAGGATATGCGACGATGGTGCTTTTCAGCAAATTAACACCTTACTGAAGATACGAGGATTGGATATGTTAGACTTTTGATAAGTTCATAGCCGAAATTGCATTGACATCTCATTCACCTTCAAAGGAATCACACTAGGAACCTCATCGAAAAAACTGAAAAGACAGTCATCAAGAAGGAAAGATAATTCAAATTTGCAATCTGTGAAGGAAGAGATGAGGCTCTACGAAAACATGAAGGATGCTGCTGCAGAAGGAATCCTTTCATGTCCGTAGCATGAAAATGGCAAGGTTTCCTTATTTCAGTGCTGCAAGCAAAATATTTACAGCCCCTCCCTCATCAGTCGAGAGCGAGCGTATTTTTAGTATAGGTGGGAATGTAAACACCCCAAAAAGGAACAGGCTCTTGCTAGATACTAGGGACGATTAATTGATAAAACTATTTTTTTTAAAATTAAACTTTCTCCTCTCCTCTCTCTCTCTCTCTCTCTCTCTCTCTCTCTCTCTCTCTCTTCTCTCTCTCTCTCCTCCTCTCTCTCTCTCTCTTCTCTTCTATATATATATATTAATATATTATATATTATTATATATATATATATATATATATATATATATATATATAGTATTATTATTATATATATATATATATTTATATATTATACTGTATATATATATATATATACTATATATATTAATATATATATAATTTATATTATATATTATATATATATATATATATATATATATATAATATATATATATATATATATATACTATATATATATAGTCTGTAGACAGGAGGGTCAGGGGTTCAACCTCCCGAAATTATTTTAGCGATCAAAATTTTTGATCCTAAAGTCTCAATAATAATAATATAATATAATAATAATATAATAATAATAATAATAATATAATTAAATTATAATATAATATAATAATTAAATAATAATAATAATAATAATAATAATAATAATAAAAATAATAATAATAGTTAATCAATGAAAATGAAAGTATTTATTAATGGGAAATGAGGAGAATGTTTGTGGTTCCGTTAACGATTTTTTTTAGGTCAATGGCTGTTCCTTTATACATGTCATAAAATATTTGACCAGGGACTTAAATGTAACGTTTCCAAGTTTGCAGATGATAGCAAATTGCCTACCTCAATAAGGAATAAATGATGGATGTATAAAGATTTTAAAAGATAAGGAGGGAGCTGCTAATCGTTGATGGGATGAGCAGTTCATATCCTTTCAGCTAATTTCTTTCCTCATTTATTCCTTCTAAAACTAAATCTTTCTTTCCTCATAATCCATGTTCGATCGTGCTTATTCTCTGCCCATTCAGGCCTAGAGACAGTGCCTATCGGGTATGGAAAAAAATTCTCGTTCTCTTATCACTCTCGCTATTTTCATTCAGCTAGAAATCGTCTGCCAGGGATACTCTATCGACGAGCAAAGCTTGGCTTTCATCAAAGAGAAAGTTGCACTCCCTTGGTTCTACCTTACTGGACAAATCTCCAATCTCTAGCAACTTCTTTAAATCTGCCTTTTCCTCCCTTTATTCGATCTGATGGTTCTGTTGCTAATTTTCTCCACTTGAAAAGGCTAATAATCTCTTCGGCCCCTTGCTCAACTATATTCTCTATGTCTCAATACTAGCACTTCCCTCCCTCAGTGGGTTGGAACCTCTCACATGTCCAACCTATCCGAAAAAAAGGAAGCCGCTTTGATCCTTCTAACTATCGCCTGTAGCTCTCACTTGTATTTCTATCTAAGATCTTTTGAAACCCTTTCTCAAATCACTTCTTAGATCATTCTGGAAACTCACTCCGATCGCCAGTACGGACTCTTCGTTGCACGGAAGTCTACTGGCCGATTACATCCTATCTAACGATTTTTTATAGTTTTTTCGCTCTTAGGAAACTACGGGGGACTTGGGTGGTGGCGCTTGACAATATCCAAAAGCATTTGACCGAGTATGGCACGCCGTCACTGCTCTCCAAGCTCCCCCTCCTTTGGGTTTCCCTCCTTCTTTGCTTACTTATATCTAGCTTTCTTTCAAATCGCTCATTATCGGCTGTTGTTGATGGGGCGACTTTTCTTCTTTTTCTGTCATAGTGGTGTTCCTCAGGTTCTGTCCTTATCTCCTACTTTATTCCTTCCTTTTCATTAAATGATCTTCTCACCTACACATCTAAACTCTATCCACTCGTATTCCGATGACTCGAACTCTTCATTCTTTAACTCATAACAATTCTACTTCCACTTTTACTTCTGGAATTGTCTCTCTTCTTAATCTTTCGATTTAATTGCTCGCTGATGGATAGAATTAACTTTGTGAAATTCAATTCTTTTAAAAACCCAACTTTTTACAAATCTCCTTCTCCCCAAAATACCTTTTAACTTTCCTGTCTCTTTCGACGGTCTCGTCGTCTCCCTGATTGACAATATAAACAATCCTTGGCCTTAACATCCTTGGCCTTAAACATAAAACAAAAAAAATGTCTTGGGAAACCTCACATCACAACGGTTGCTAGGGCGGCCTCCAAAGAGAACTGAAGTTCTGTTTAGACTGTGAGACTTTCCTCCTTTTTCTCAGTTGCTCGTTATACAAAGGTCTCATCCGCCATGTATA
>JABUQX010034701.1:15000-17500 GCA_015478945.1 Trachelipus rathkii | reverse complement strand
TAATATATATATATATTATAATATATATATATATATATATATATTTACTTCACATTTACTTGAAAAGAAGATCAATTTTTCTTTCTTTTCTTGCAGCAAATTTCTGTATTATTTTTTCATTCTATATAAAAAAATATATAAATATATGTATTTATATATATATATATATATAAATATATATATATATATAAATATATATATATATATATATATATATATATATATATATATTATATATATATATATATTAAAATATAATATATATATATAATATATATATATATATATATATAATATATATATATATATATATATATTATATATATTATAATATATATATATATATATATATATATATATATTAGAGACAATTCAAGAGAATGAATAGTTTCATATATGAATCACTCGCTGCATTGCACATTTTCTAACATTTGAATTTCAATAGGCTTACAACACTCGAAAAAAATTTAGTATTTTTTAATGAAACTTAAATTGAATACGATTCCAATATTCCTGTATTTACAAAACTAACAACTCAATTTTATTAAAAACACACAAAATCAGTAATAAAAATATATGAAAAGCGTATTATTACCAAATAGAACTCCACACACAATCTTTATTTTTAATAACATGAAAATATAGCAACTGATCTGAGTCAGAGGCAACCTATATCGTCGCCGAGAAGAATTTGAGTCAACGCGTTTTACTCCGACTCTCAGGTCGAGTCAATATATTATAAATGGATTTTGGAATTAAATAAGTCGATTATAAGAGAATGATAAGTTAGTCATTAAAATAATTACTTAATTAGTTAATTATTTATAATTATGTTATTAAATAATATTTTATTATTCTTGGGCTAACTGCTCTCTCCTGCGCTCTCTCCGCAGAAAATGACTATGATCTGACTCGTCAGGCACATCCAAAGCTTGCTCCTAAGCCTTAGAGAATAAAGGAACTATATTTTTGACATCCGAAGAATTAACAATTGCCCACCCATCGCTACTCATTAACAAAAGGAACTCGAGTAGAAATTGATATGCCGGCATTCTTAAAGTCTCAGCACTTAGGACGAACCATCATCTAAACATATATATATATATAATAATAAATAATATATACATTATATAAATTCCTATACTGAACCATCACCCTATAACGTATATATATATATATATATATATAATATACTACTATATATATATTAATAAAATATATATATACCTATAGATATAATACTATATTAATAATATATATACACATTTATAATAACCATATATATATATATAATTATAATATAATATAATATATATCAATTCAATGTAAACATACATTCTAATATAAATTATTACTATCAACAATATATTATAATATAATATAATATAATATAAATATTAATTATAATAAATATAAATATAATATTTAATATAAAAATATAATTTGAGATCTTTATCTTGGGAAGTTTAATTGTCAATATCTTGAATTTTCATTCTTCGGACATTTTCATCTTCAGCCTCTCAGCTCCCGGGAAAAAAACTACTTAGTTTTGATTGAAGTCTGCCTACCGTGAGTTCATGTACGTCCCGCTCGCTTATTACCATGCACATTCATCAAACATTCTTAAATAACCACCTTAATTTTGTAAATAATGAGTTTCAAAAAAGAGCTTCTGGTTTATGGAAATACTTTTGATGAGGAAACCAAAATATCTGTAAAATGTCTATTTAGCAATAAAGACTCGATATCAAAGACAAAGGGCGGGGTAAAGACAACTTTAAAACATAACACACTCTGAAGTCAAATGACCAACATAGGAAAGCTATAAAGAAGTCAAACTAGAACAATGAACGAGACTCCTTCTAGTCCAGAAGACGTTCAGAACAGACAACAATTGTAAAAGAGCAATAAGAATCAAAATTGAAACAAATGAAAGCCCGCTATGAAGCTAAAAAAAGATCGTTGAACATATTTTCATCCAGGTAAAAGTTTAGGGATTCTTCTGAGCAGTAATATCAAAAAGAAGCTAGATTCAACAGTAATATAATATCAGAAGATGATAAGAGAACTACTTGATCCTAAAAATAGTCAACCACAGTTGACAGCCATAATACCTTGGTTTCATGCGACTAGCGTGACTGAAGTTTCGCCGCAATATAGATTGAAACAGCGAAAATTTTATTAAACATTTATTTGTAATGAAATGTTTCCTTCTGTTTTTGAGAAAATAAAGAAGGTAATGGAGGAACATCAGAAAGTTGCTCTCACCACAGATATATGGTCGGAGACCTCAGCTGGTGTGTCGTTATTAAGTCTGACTGCTCATATTGTAAACAAGGATTTTGATAGACTTAATTTTGTTTAATGTTCTGAACCTCTTGAAGAGCGCCATACAGGCGAATATATATCTTCAAAATTTGATGAAATGCTGAATAAATGGAATATATCAAAAGATAACGTTCACTGTGTAATGCGTGATTCCGGTGCAAACATGAGGAAG
>JABUQX010034700.1:92500-109099 GCA_015478945.1 Trachelipus rathkii | reverse complement strand
GGGGTACTCACCCCAAAATTCTGAAATATTGACCTAGACGATGAAGGGGGAGAAAGAAAAATATAAGGTACCCATATCGAATATGGGTTAAATAGCCGTACACCCCAAAGGGGGGTGCTGACCCCCAAACTGAAATATTGACGTAGAAAGACGAAACTTGGTAAACATCTTTCTTATGATGTATCCTCGATACAGAAAGAAAAAATAAAATTTAAATAATAAATAAATAAATACAAATTTCTTATTCTTTTTCAAATATTTCATTAATAATTTACGTTTTTACATACCTAAAAGCAGTAACTTAGTAAATCAAACAGATCAGCCAGCATCCAACTCCTCTGCGCTCTGTGATCTATGATCTATTGATTAGGTCAATTTTTGTACTAAAATTGTCCGTTTACATACCTAAGCAGTAAATCAATAAATCAAACCACATACCCCTCCCAACATCCTGTGATCTATTGATCTATTGATTAAGGTCATATTTTTTACTAAAAATGTAACGTTTTTACATACCTAAAGCAGTAAATGCACTAATAACTATCCAACCTCCCTCCTGTCCAATTGTGATCTATTGATCTTTGACCTATTGATTAAGGTCATATTTTTTTTTAACTAAATTTTTCATGTTTTACATCCCTAAAGCAGTAATCACTAAATCAAACCAATCATCCAGCAGCATCCAATTCCCTCTTGACCTACTTGATCTATTGATCTATTGATTTAAGGTCACATTTCGATGTATCATTTTAAATAAACATAACATAAAATCAGTTCTTTATACACTGACCAATCAATATATGCTGATGTAACAAAGTTTTTCACATTAATAAAAGTTTCTTAGTCTCATTGAACATGAATATAACCACAACGCAAACTTAGGAGCGCCATCTTAGAACAGGAATATGGTTTACGTTAAGCAACGTTCACACTTAACCAGTACGTAACTCCATAACGTCCAAAACGTACTTATTCACCACTTTCTCAGCATGTCTCTAACATAACAATGTTAATTTCTTACATTAACATGGTAATATGTAACAAAATTTACCATAAGCCGTGTGTAATTATATAAGTACCAACGAGTATACTCTAAGTAAAACAAGTTTTTTCACATTAATAAAGCTAGCTAGCATCACTGAACTAAGAATTAATGTCAAAGGCAACAGCACATTCTTAGCAAGAATAAATGCTAAACCTTAACCAGTTCCACACTTAACATCAGTAAGTAACTAACATATATACAAAAACGCAACTTATTCACACTTTGTCAAAACATATTCTCTAACATAACGAATGTTAATTTACAACTAACATGGGTAACTATTAACTAAAATTTATCACAACAGTGGTTAATTAATCATACTGATCAAAACGAATATACTCTAACTAACAAGGTTTCCACATCAATAAAGCTACATGATGTAAATGAACTAAGAAATATGTAGCACAAGACAAACTTCACACTTGCAACACGAATAAACTGTTAACATTAACAAGTTCCACATTAACACCAGTAAAGTACTAACATTGCATACAAACACGTAACCTAATCTTACTTTTTTTCAAGCATATCTCTACATAACGATTTTAATTTACACTAACACACTAATATTAGCAAATGTATTATAACCTTGTCCGATTATCATACTGATCAACAGAATTATGCTATAACAATAACAATTTTTTCCACATTAATAAGCTACATAGCATCATATGAACTAGGAAAATAATGTAGCAACGACAAACCTAACACACTTCACACACATAAACTGTAACATTAACAATGTTCCAGACTTAACAGCGGTAAAGTAACTAACTTTACATACAAAGTAACCTATTTATACTTTTTTCAAATATATCTCTAACATATTACGTTAATCTTACATTGACACCAGTAACATATATCAAAAAATGTGTCATAACATAGACATGAAAAATGATTTGCTTTTAAATATTGCATAAAGTGATGCAAGTACTTATTATATTGACCCTTCTGGCAGGATATCCTAGCAATGTAGCAGTCGCATTGGTTTACGATTTAATATCAAATGACACTTCGTTGGGAATATGAAACTCTGTGAAAGATATCAACAAAGCGTAAGATGCGGGGAGATTATCGTATAAACTGAGATAAAACTATCCTACTGAAGAAAATAGTGTATAAACATCCTTAAATGTAATGAGATTCTTTCTTTCAACCAATCAGAAGAAAGTAACAAGACATAACGACGTACGCTAAATGACATATCAGTTCAAATGGATATATTCTGTTTCGACACACAACAACCAACAAACAATAAGAATAGTAAAAGATAGTTTCTTAGATACTACCACGAATATAATGCTAAAGTAACAAAGTTTTCACTAATAAGTAACATAGCATTACCAGAACTAAGAAATAATGTACAACGACGAATTAACACAACTTAAGCACGAATAAACTGGTTAACATTATCAAGTTCACACTTAGCACCTGAGCACTTGACTTGGCTAGAAAACGTAACTATTCATACTTTTACCAAACCTATCTCCAAACATATTAACGTAATTTTACATTGACACAGTAATCATTTAACAAGAATTTATCATAACCTTGTTTAATAATCATACAGAGCAGCGAAAGTATGCTAAAGTACAGATTTCCAACATTAATAAAGCTAACATAAATAACCTGAACTAAGAATATGATGTAAACGACAAACCTAACACCCTTACGTGTGAATAAACCACAACATTAACACTTTGCACTTAACAGCAGTAAAGTACCTAACACAATCGTGCAAAACGTAACCTATTCACCTTTTTCAAGCATATCTCTAACATCAATCTTAATTTTACATTAACATCGTAATTTTAACAAAAGTTTAGCAATAAACCTGTCTAATCATTCATACTCGACAAAGATAATAACATAGCTCAGTAACAATGTTTTTACTAACTGTCGTAATATTTTAACCAAAATTCATCATAATCGTCTAAATATCATAATCCCCAGCGATTAATGCAACAATAACAAAGTTTTAACCAAGCTAACAAAAAATAACAAAATTTTTCCTGACATAACATAAAAATAAGTTCTTTGAATAATATATCACAGTAAAGCGTATCTGATTTTAAACAGTAATCAGTAAATAGTAAATCAAACCACCTTCCAACTCAGCAGTCCCCTACCATCCATCCGCCTGTGATCTATTGAACTATTGATTCAGGTCATATTTTCGAGTATCATTTTATAAACATAAAATAAATAATAAGTTCTTATATACTGACCTATGAATATATGCTTAACCAACAAAGTTTCAGCGATCAATAAAGCTAACATATCTAACCGTAACTAAGAATATAATGTACAAATGCAACCTAACATACGCGCGTATGAATAATCAGCTACATCCGAAAATTCCCTACTTATCAAGGTAAACTGTTGCTAACAGGTCATACAATACTTGATATGTTGCCCTTTTCGCGCATTTAGCAACAGGTAAAGCTGTATTATCTAACAAAATCCTTAACCAAGTGACCAATCTATCAGATACCAGCATCTTGAACTATGAATTAACAACATCTTCATCAAAGTGTCACTCGTTTCGAGTATAACATCATTTGACCTATGATAATCGTAGACATAGGGCAAATTCTAGGCAAACCTTAACAATTAACTCAAACAAATACTAACCTAGAAACGTTCTACATCATCGTCGTTAAACAGTAATATCTACCAAAAACTCAATCATTTCTCTTAACAAATCAGTGGTTATTTTCACATTGTCATAGTAATATTTAACTAAACGTACCTAGCTTAAGAATAAACAGTTTTTTCATTACCAAGAGTATCTAAAGCACATTACCTTCCGAGAGAAACCAATGTGTTAACTGGTGATGTTGTGTTAGAAACGTGAGTCTAGGTTACGTTTTTGTTATGTAATGTTAGGTTTGCCCTACGAATTTTGCTAATGTCTACGATTATTCATAGGTCAAATGATGTTTTACTCGAAACGAGTGACACTTTGTTGAAGATAGTGTCCAATTCATAGTTTCAACGATGTTGGTATCTTTGATAGTTTGGACTTTGTTAGGGGATTTTGTTAGATAATACGGCTTACCTGTTGCTGATATGCGCGAAAAGTGTGAACATTCAAGTAATGTATGACCTGTTAGCTACTTTATTTGATAAGTAGGGAATTTTTTCAAGTTAGCTGATTATTCATACGCGCGGTATGTTAGGTATGCTGTTGTAACATTATATTCTTAGTTATGGTTATGATATGTAGCTTTATTGATGCTTGAAACTTTGTTGGTTTAAGCAATATATTATAGGTCAGTATATAAGAACTTATTTTTATGTTATGTTTATCCAACAAATGATCTCGAAATATGACTTGAATCAAGTTCAAAGATTACAGGCGGATGGGATGGGTAGGGGATGCTTGGATAGGTGGTTTGATTTTACTGGATTTACTGTTTTTAAAAAATCAGTAAACTATTGCGGTTTTTACTGTGATATTTTATTCAAAGAACTTTATTTTATGTTAGGTTAGGATAAAATTTTGTTTATTTTTTGTTATGATATGATAAACTTTTGTTATGTTTGCAATTATTCGCTGGGGAATATGATTTTAGACGAGGTTATGATGATTTTTGTTAAAATATTACGAAGTTGATGTAACATTGTTTTTAGTAGCATTATATTCTTTGTTCGTAATGAATTGATTAGATCAGGTTTATGCTAAAAACTTTTTTTTTTGGGGGGGTTAAATTTAAGTACGTAAGTTATTAGCATTTGATATGTTAGAGATGCTTTGAAAAAGTGTGAATAGGTTCGTTTGCACGATGTGTTAGGTATTTACTGCTGTTAAGTGCAGAAGTTTGTTAATGTTAGTGTTTATTCGAGCTTAAGGTGTTAGGTTTTGTCGTTGTACATCATATTCTGTTCGTTATGTTATGTTAGCTTTATTAATGTGGAAACTTTGTTACGTTAGCATACTTTCGCTGCTCTTATGATAATTAAACAAGGTTATGAATAAATTCTTACTAAATATTACTGTGTCAAGTAAATTACGTTATATGTTAGGATATTTTGGTAAAAGTATGAATAGGTTACGTTTGTATGCAATGTCAGTTGCTTTACAGGTGCTAAGTGTGGAACTTTGTTATGTTAACAGTTTATTCGTGCTTAAGTTGGTTAGATTCGTCGTTGTAATTATTTTCTGTTTTGGTAATGCTATGTTTAGCTTTCATTAAATGTGAAAACAATTTAACGTAGCATATTTCGTTGGTTAGTATCTAAGAATTTATCTTTGTACTATGTTATTGTTTGTTGTTATTGTTGTTGTTCTTCTTCACGAGAATATATACATTTTGAACTGATATGGTTCATTCGTACGTCGTATTCTTGTTTATTTCTTCTGATTGGGTGATAGAAAGAATCTCATTACATTTAAGGGATGTTTATACACTATTTTTCTTCAGTAGGATAGTTTTTCTCAGTGTTGATACGATGACATTACCCGCATCTCTACGCTTGTTGTTGATATTTCACGAGGAGTTTCGTTATTCCCAAGAAGTGTCATTTATATTAAATCGTAACCCGAATGGAGATCGATACATTGTAGTATATTCTGCCAGAGGGTCAAATAATAAACCTTTATTCATTTCTGGCAATGGTTAAGTCATAAATCATTTTTCATGTATGGTTATGACACATACATTTTTGATAAAATGTTACTGTGTCAATGTAAAGATTAACGTTCATATGTTAGAGATATGTTTGAAAAGTATTAATAGGTTACGTTTTGTATGTAAGTTAGTTACTTTACCGCTGTTAAGTCTGCACTTTGTTAATGTTAACAGTTTATTTGGTGTGTAAGTGTGTTAGGTTTGTCGTTGTACATTAATTTCCTAGGTTATATGATGCTATGTTAGCTTTATTAATGTGAAAACCTTTGTTATGTTAGCATATATCCGTTGAACAGTATGATAATCGGACAAGGTTATGATACATTTTTGCTAAATATTAGTGTGTTAGTGTAAATTAACATCTTTATGTTAGAGATTGCTTGAAAAAGTAAGATTAGGTTTAGTTGTGCATAACATGTTAGTTACTTTACTGGTGTTCAAGTGTGGAACTTTGTTAATGTTAACAGTTTATTTCGTGTAAAGTGTGATAGGTTTGTCTTTGTTCACATTATTTTCTTAGTCATGTTAACATCATGTTAGCTTTCATTGATGTGGAACTTTGTTATGTTAGAGTATATTCGTTGATCAGTATAATTAACCACTGTTGTGATAAATTTTAAGTTAATTATTACATGTTAGTGTAAAATAACATCGTTATGTTAGAGATATGTTTGACAAAGTGTGAATACAGTTCGTTTTTGGTTAATTATGTTAGTTACTTACTGATGTTAATGTGGACTTTGTTAAGGTTGCCGTTTATCTTGCTTAATGATGTGTCCTGGTTTTTTGCCCCCTTATGTACATTATATTCTTAGTTTCAGGTTTGATGCTATGCTAGCTTTATTAATGTGAAAACTTTGTTACGTTAGGATTATATTCGTTGTGATAATTAGACAAGTTTATGGTAAATTTTTGTTACATATTACCATGTTAATGTAAATTAACATTGTTATGTTAGAGACATGCTTGAAGAAAGTGGATAAGTTCGTTTTTTGGAGTTATGTTTAGTTATTTACTGTTGTTAAGGTGTGGGAACTTTCGTACGTTAACCATTTATTCTTGTCTAAGATGGGCTAAGTTTGTCGTTGTGGGTTATATTTCATAGTTCAGATGATACTAAGTAAACTTTAATTAATGTGAAACTTTGTTACATCAACATATATTGATTGATGTTTGTATAAAGAACTTGATTTTAATGTTTGTTTATTCAAAATGATACTCGAAATTGTGGACCTAATCATAGACAACAGATCACAGATGGTCAGGAGGGAGCTTGGATGCTGGCTGGATGGTGGTTGATTTAGTGATTTACTGCTTTGGGATGTAAAACTGAAAATTTTAAGTAAAAAATATTGACCTTAATCATAGATCAATAGATCACAGAGGGTCAGGAGGGAGGTTGGATGCTTGTCTGGATGGTGGTTTGATTTAGTATTTACTGCTTAGGGTATGTAAACATGAAAATTTTAGGTAAAAATATGACTAAATACTAGATTAATAGATAAATAGATCACAGATGGTCAGGAGGGAGTTGGATAGTGGTTTGATTAGTTGATTTACTGCTTTCGGGTATGTAAACGTTTTACAATTTTAAGTATCAAAGCTTTAATCGTCTAATCAATAGATCACAGATGGTCAGGTGGGAGGTTGGATGGTGTTTGATTTTTAGTGATTTACTGCTTTAGGGTATGTAAAACTGTAGCCAATTTTAGTAAAAATTTGACCTTAATCATAAGATCATAGATCACAGAGGGTCAGGAGGGAGGTTGGATGCTGGGCTGGATGGTGGTTTGATTTACTGATATACTGCTCTAGGGTAATGTAACAACGTAATTTGTTATAAACATACAAAGAATAAGAAATTTTATTATTTATTTTTTATTGAATTTTTATTTTTTTTTCTGTATCGAGGATACTTAGGAAGATGTATACCAAGTTTCGTTGTTCTACGTCAATATATTTCAGTTTTGTGGGCTGGTGACCTCCTTTGGGGGTGTTTACGGCTATTTAACCCCATATACGATTGGGTACTTTATATGAAAGGTATAAACCGAGTTTCATCGTTCTAGTCAATATTTCAGATTTGGGGGGCTGGTCCCCAAATTGGTAAAATCGGTCATTTTACCCGTATACATCTAAGATACAACCTAAAAGGCCTGTAATGTCAAGTTTTCGTTTGTTCATATGTCATATTTCGATTTTGGGGTGAGAACCCCTCTGGGGCACCTCACAGTCCATTTTACTCCCGGGGGCTTCTAAGATACATCTCAGAAGGGTGTATACCAAGTTTAATCATTCACGCAAGATTTTAGATGTTGGGGCTGTTCCAAATTTGATCAACTCGCGTATTTTAACCGGTATACTCTAAGATACAATCTAAAAAGGCTGTATATCAAGTTTCATTGTTCTATGTCAATATTTCAGATTTTGGGGTGAGTACCCCCTCTGGGGCACTCACAGTCATTTTACTCCCGGGGTCATCTAAGATACATCCTCAGAAGGTTGTATACCGAGTTTCATCATTCTACGCCAATATTTCAGATTTGGGGGCTGGTCCCCAAATTTGATCAAATCGACATATTACATTCTACATCTAAGCATACAACCTAATTATCATTTCATCATTTCGTTGTTCTATCAATATTTCAGATTTTGGGGTGAGTACCCCATCTGGGGCATCCATAGTCATTTTACTCCCTGGGTCATCTAAGATACATCCTCAGAAGGTTGTATACAGAGTTTCATCACTCTATGAAAATATTTCAGATTTGGGGGCTGGTCCCCAAATTTGGTCAAATCTAAGATACAACCTAAAAAGGCTGTATATCAAGTTTCAGCGTTCTACATCAATATTTAATGTTTGGGGCGGGATCCCTTCTGGGGCATCCTAGACACCCTATACGGTCTTATAACCATCATATCTCGAACTCTAAACGACCTCGTAACCCTTATAGAAGACACAACATTGTTGTATATCGAACGTTTTTATTAACACGGCTCGCGTGGCTCACACGGTGCCGGAGCAATCTAGATTCACATTATCAAGTATTTTTCTAGAAACTCACTCTGAATCCTCTCACCAAATTTCAGCCAATTACGAACACTTTGATTTTTAAGTGAGGGTGGGGTCCCCCTTCAGGGACCCACGGGGACGTAACCTCGTATACAACAAGGATATGTCACCATCTAACCCCCCTCCAAATTTTAACCCGATACGATAACTCTAACTACTACCACCACTACTACTACTACTACCACTACTACTACTACTACTACTACTACTACTAATAATAATAATAATAATATAATAATAATAATAATAATAATAATAATAATAATAATAATAATAATAATAATAATAATAATAATAATAATAATAATAAAACTTCAGAGGATGAGACTGACGCGGCGGGTGCGATGCGGTGCGGTGCGGTGCGGAGCTAGCGCGCGAGCGGGTCGGAGCAGGAGTTCGAGTCGGCTCAAAAATTGAATCCTTCTACGAAGGATTCAATTTTTTTTCGACATAATAATAATAATAATAATAATAATAATGTGTATGTGTATGCGCATGAGCGCGCGCGTAATAAAAAATAATTATGAAATAACATGAAAAATCAATTAACATCGAAAAAACATGTGTCCTTATCAGTTACGCTGATAAGGACACTCAGAGCTCGTATTCCAAATGTGGTCTTTCAGGTGGCTGCAATACTACTTGTGTCAGCTGGCATTCCCGGAGGGGGATTAAACAAATGAAAACGACTATGATGGGGGTCACCTTTTCGGGATTGCTCCAACCGTTTTGTCACCTGGGGTGTCAAGGGCATACCAGGCTACGAATCGCTGAGGTTATGCAGAGGACTTTCAGGTGTAGTAGAAGGAATTAAAGCGGAAACACCTGCTGGTCTAGAAGTAGAAGGGACCGAGGTAGGATCAGGTTGGGAACCCAACTGATGGTAATTATTGTTGTTGCTGTTGTTGTTGTTGCGCTCGCCTTGATTTAATAACATTTTCTTCAAGGGCCAGTTTCAAAAAAATTATACCTCAGACTTCTTCTCCATAAATGAACAGTTATAACAATAAAACAAATGAAACATAAAAGTAAATAACAGGATGGGCTGGAAGGATGTATATTTCATAAGGAAGGGTAGTCCTTCTCCCCACAACAGGTCACAATGCGAGGGACCCAGACAACTCCCAGGGTTTCACACTGGGTGGCTGTGGATTGTGGTTGAGAGCCTCTCGGAACTCCACATCGGTTTACCCCCCCCGTGTACCGCAAGGAACCTACGTTAACTTCAGGTCCAGAGCCCAGATTATCATGTACATTTCATGCATATATCAGGGTCGGTCAAAGGCTAAGCGAAAGGACAGTTTATTTAGACTGTGTCCTCATCCACGGGAAGAAGTGGGGGTGGGCTGACGACCTGGCGGAAGATACACCGGAATAGGTCACAAAGGGGAGGAAAAGTAGAATTGTGTGGAAGGAGTGGATTGAAAAAACAAAAAAAAATTTATGTCTAAATCAAGAAAAGGATCAAGCGTGAAAAATAAATATCTGAGAAATCTTTTCCTAAATAATAAGAATACCATAATAGTGCTGGGTCGGAGATATGCACAAAAGTCCTCTAAGTATTGTCTCTTATCACTATGCCATGCTCTAGGTTGTATACCAACCTTTCAAATTCAGAAATTAGAATTTAAATATTTAATAGCATAGATACACAACGACGACTGCTATAATTCATTATATATTACTATATTATATATATATATATATATATATATATTATATATATATATATTATATATATTAATATATATATATATATAATATATATATATATATATTTATTATATATATATTGATGAAACCACTCACGGGCAGGCCCTTTTCAAAAGGAGGGGCCAAAAACAAAAAGGAAAGTAACCCACCCAGTCTTCTAACGTAATTCTCTGGTGGGACTTAAGGAAGAGGATGTTGAATACTGCTAGGAAAATAGATGGAAAAGCATTCCCAAAAAATTTGCTGGAAGAAGGAATCATTCAATGAGTGATCCTTGAGTCTCCAGTATTCACACAATATTCATGTGCGAGTAGCGCAACTCTTGCGTTACGAGGGCGACGCAGTGATGGAGGAATGTGAGAGGTCAATTCTCTCTAGCACCTGCCGTTATAATACCTACTGAAAAGAGATAGGGCGTCAATGTCACGTCGCAGAGAAGAGGGGTCAAGGGAATCAGAAAGTATGGGGCAGTTTATTAGTCTCTTAGCCTTAGAATCAACTCTATCCTAAAGGAGTGCAACAGGATCCACCCCAATGTCAGAATTACATTCGAATATGGACGAAATTTGGACCTTTATTTTAACCGGAGTAGCTGATCAGAAGAAAAAATTCCAGCTTTCTTTGAGTCATTTTCGCAACCGATGTGAATGAGGTCACATGACAATTCACTATTTATGTTCAGTCCAAGAATATTTATGTTGTTTACAGATGAGATATTAGAGAAGTCGAAGGGGATAGGAAAGTTGGGAGGTGCTTTTGAGAGGGAGATATGAAGAAGTTGAGTTTTTAAGGAGTTGAATTTCACACGATTGCGGTTACCCAACTGAGAAATCCCGACCAGATCGGCAGAATTGCATCGAAGCTGTAGCGAGAAGCTCTAAGGATAAGAACGAGAAAGCACATTTGAATGAGTGGAGGAATGGAGAGTTCAGTCATCGGCATAAAAGAGTTAACTGAGTTAGAAGTACCGCTAAGAAGATCGTTGATGAAAGTAGGATAAAGTTGGAGATAAACAGAACCCTGGAGGAACACCAACAATTATAAGAAGGGGGATGAATGGACATCTGAGAGATACAAAGGAGTAGCAAAGCGAGGAGGAAATCCCAAAGGAAGGTAGCTAGAGAGTAACGGCGCATGCTATACTATGTCAAAAGACTTAGATATGTCAAGCACTACAACAAGACTCTCCATAGTTTCTAAAGGCTTAAAGACCTAGATCAGATGATATATATATATATATATATATACTATATATATTTATATATATATATATATAATCATATTATATATATATATAATATATATATATATTATATATATATATATATTTCTAATATAAATATAATTTCTAAAACTATTTAAATTTCTTAATAAACGTGTAAATCCAAATACGCGTGCCGGGCACTTAGACGGTACGCGAGCTAGGGTTGGGCACGTGCTCTAGGTTGTAACCAAGAACATAAACCTACATAACAATACCCCCCTGCGGGGTATATATATATATATTATAATATATATATATATCTATATATATATATATATATTATTATATATATATATATATATATATATTATATTATATATATTATATATTATATATACTATATATATATGGAGGAGTACATTCCCATTCTCTTCCTTCACTGAATTAACATACAATTGGTTAATCTCTGCTTGTTCTCGTGTTACTGTATGAGTATGCATAACATATTAAATTGGGAAATGATTCACATATACTACTTTCCTTGATAGGTGGAGTGTCTGTGCTTCTCATCTTGGCACTCTTCTCTCTCACTCTCGTGTCCCAATTTTTCTAGCTTCGAACTGTTGCGGTTGCTTCCTAATACTATAAGAAATTACAGTGGATATGCTCTTCTGACTTTTCCATTCGTTGCCCTCCTTTGAGGAGGCTCGTGTGACTTATCTTTTACACGTCTTATCCTGTCCTCTGTCCTGAACTTTAATGGTACCGTCTGGCGTACATTTTCCTTTTTCTATTTCCAACTTCCTTTGATTGTCCCACTTTCATATTGTTTTCATGAAGGTGGTGAAGGTGGTGCTTTGTGATGAATTTTGAAATAACGGTTTGCTTTTCTTTTTGTTTCTTTGAACTTTTTTTTTTTTTGAATTCTTCGTTCTGAAATTCTGAATTTAACCCTCTCCGTAAAAAACTGAGAATTGAAAATTTTGAGTTCGTTTTGTTTTGGGGCTCAAAAATGGTAGCTAAAGAATGCAAGCATTGTTCTCTCTGAATGCCAGCTTTTTGTTAATTTCTGTCATGTCGCGCTTCCATCATTTTTATTCCTTTGCTGTCATTGCTGACGATGCTATGCTCTTCTTTATAGTGGTTACGAGCGAATGGCGTTCGCACATTAATGAGTTTTACTGTTCATCATGATGAATATCTTTCACAGTGGTTGGAGTACAGTGTTACGATTGGTTAAATAGACTTGTCATGGAATGGTTAAAAGACATTTATTTAATCATTAGAGCGGCTCGAGAGAGAGAGAGAGAGAGAGAGAGAAGAGAGAGAGAGAGAGAGAGAGAGAGAGAGGAGAGAGAGAGGAGAGAGAGAGAGAGAGAGAGAGAGAGAGAGAGAGAGAGAGAGAGAAGAGAGAGAGAGAGAGAGAGAGAGAGAGAGAGAGAGAGAGAGAGAGAGAGAGGAGAGAGAAGAGAGAGAGAGAGAGAGAGAGAGAGAAGGAGAGAGAGAGAGAGAAGGGAGAGAGAGATTCTTAAGAATTCTTGCCATCTTATCATTAATTTGCAGAATGGTTGTGCACTGCGTGGTCACGTCATATATAACTGAAAGTTGTGGAACGTTAATTTTGACCTTTATTGTCTTTATTTACTTTTTTTCGTGAGCCATGCTCTAATATGATTAGATTATGCTGTCAATTGACCCTAGCATTTTGTGCTTTATTACTCAAGAAAGAACAAGCTTTCACTATATGGGATCAAGCATCGCTAATATAATGAACATCATCAGGAGAGTTGGTCTGTTTCACCATTCATTAAATTGTTCACTAGATACTCACCCGTGTGACGATCAGTGAGTGGTTAGCAGACAATGCAAAATTCTGGCGTTTGAAATACTTGTCTACGGCATGACTATTCAGAGAAAACAAAGAAACTGCTGATTGATATCTGACCATTCGTCGCGGGAGAAAGCTAACTTGGATGCCTGTTTGAAAGCGGTTCTTATTCTGGAAACTATAATTTCAACATAGTGGTACATTCCTCACAACAACATTTCTTAGTATTTTCTCCTGGACATAGTGAGTAGAAAGAGACCGCTACTTAACTGTTCATTAGCGTACAAAAACCACGAATTATAAGTGACAATAGAGATCGTCCATTACCTATCATTTCTGCAATTTAACAATCATCTTTTCTGTGTGTTTTTCGTTTTTGATCTCCATGCCTTTGTTTTTCTATAAAAGTTTCAAAAGTAATCTGCTTCATTCTTAAAACCGCTGTATTGGAGATCCTTTCCTTTTACTAATGGTTTGCAAGATTAGAAGGTTTTCTAATCAGATGGCGCTCTTCTTTTCGAAAATAATTACGATTCCAAAGTGTACGTTTGCGATTCATTGGGAAACATATCGAAGTAATCCCAGTTCTACCTGATGAAGATGCCATTGTGGAACTGCTTCAACAGTTTAATGAGCATGTTCTCTAGCATACTAGTTTATAATATTGTTAAACTTCGATTGTGACTCAAAATTATTTTATTATTTTATTTTATTGTGCTGCGACCTCCAGAGCGTATATAGTTACACATTCTAAAGTCAACTTATCAAAAAAGTGGCCAAATTTTCGCAGAGGTCCCACCGTACAACCTTATATTCGCATTCGTATGTGAACGAGGTAGAATCGAATGTGAATACGAAATTTTTTCTAATATTTGGAAATGTAAATGTGAATCATAATATATTTTTTTAATTTTCGCGGATGCGAATGTCAATGTGAATATTGAATAACATGTACCGTAAATATTCGGTCCTTTAATATATTATATATATATATATATATTATATATATATATATATATTATATATATATATATGTATATATATTATCAAATGATATATATATAATTATATATATATATATATATTATATATATACCGCATTTGAAAATGTGTAAGTCAATGGTAAGTAATTTGGAAAATGGATAAAGGGAGTGTGTTCCAAACTTTATCAGTGAAGTACATATAAATTGAGCATAGCAGTTAAGTCTGGGGTTATAGAGTTGGATAGAGAAAAACTGAGACTGTGCAGAAAGCTGTACTTCAAAAAAACTCAATGGAGGAGGTATGCGATTGAAGAGTTCAGAAAAGTTGTGTCCGTTGTAATAGCGATAGAATAACGAGTCATCCAATAATTAGATGTTGAAAGAGACTGGAAAGAGTTAGTGGTCCCAGACTCAACCTTTCCAAGAAGAATGTGTGAGTGGAACCACCTCAGATGTGTGAGGGAAACTCCGTACAAGTGCCAACGATACTCCTACAAAGAGTAAGTAACTGGTTCGGCATTAAGAAATTGTGAAGACAACTCAGAACACCCAATCTTTTAAAAGCTTGTTTAGAAAGAGAAGCAATGTGATCCTTCCAAATAATAAGGCGACAAGAAAAAGAAACGCCAAGAATATTAAGGACAGACGAAGGCTTGATGCGAGTGTTTTCGAAGATGCTCTTATAGTTGTGTGGAGATTATATCCAGTAGAAAGATGGAGGAACTGAGTCTTTGAGGCATTATTTGCGCTAATTAGAAATTCGATAAAGATCAGAGGTTAGTCGGTCCAAGGTCGCCCTCCAAGTGTCACCTAATTGTTGTTGAAAGTGCCGTCTATCAAAAATAAAAGGATTAAAGAAGGATGGAGTCGTGTGCATAAGAGTCGATAGGTGACAAAGTAATAGAGAAGAGATCATTAATGAAAAAAAGTAGAGAGAGAGAGAGTTGGGGATAGGAACCTTGAAGAACACCACTTTTTATAGATTTAAAGGATGAACGGTGGCCGTCTACAACATCTAAATATCAAAGGGAAAGGAAATAAGAGAATATCATAGAAAGGAGACAAAGATAAATATCAAAAGAGGGAAGTTTTGAAATCAAATCTTTGTGCCAGACTCTGCCGAAAGCTTTCGATATGTTCAGCACAACAGTAAAAAATTTACAGAAATGTGGAAGAAAATAAGATCAAGAATCAGAAGGAAGAGAAAGATCATCAATAGAGCGCTTCTTACGAAACTCATATTGGAAATCAGAAATGCGATTAGAAGAATTGAAATCTCCCTCTTAAGGATAGATTGGAAATCTTAAAAAGAGCAGAAATTGAAGCAATGGGACGATAGTCTTTCGGCACTGGCTGAATAAGCGCCCTTTTTCAGCAAGAAGGGAAGGCCGAAGTAGAAAGACGGAAACGGAGACATAATAGTTTACCAAGTCTGGGTGCAAGCTCGGAAGCACAAGTTTTGAGAACCACAAGACAAATACCATCAGGACCATACACCTTCTTAGTGTTAAACTCCGAGATAGCAGAAATAAAATCTTCTGAAGATATTACAATATTAGGCATAAACGAATTAGATGGAGGTGGGAAAGGGAATAGCTCCGGAATCGCCTAAGGTGGAAATAGAAGCAAATGTTTTGAGCAAACCGTCCAGCTTTAGCGAAAGGTAAAAGGCAGTTGTACCGTCGGAAAACACTAGAGGAGGTAAAGAGCAAGGAGAAAGTCAGAGTTAATATGTTTTGCAAAATGCCAGAAATAATGTGAGGAAAAGGAACTAGTAAGATTAATGCATTTTTTACCGAGAAAAAAGTTTTTAGTGTCATGGAGAATAGATTTTGCACCAATGCGCGATGAAATAAAAGTTGCGAGAGTTCCTGAAGATTGAAGATGACGGTATGATTCAGACTCTGGAGAGGTAGGTTGGCTTATTAAACAGAAGAAAGAGAAGAAAATGAGAAGAGAAAAGAACAAGCGAAGTGGATAATCAGAAGGGGCTGAAAGATCTTGTTACATAGATCTTGAGAAGGTTGTTGTAACATGCTGATTGTGTTCTTTCGTGGAATAACATCGGAGGAGGCTTTGAAGGCGGATAAAGGAAATATTTGATGTTTTCAAAAACTAA
>JABUQX010034700.1:62500-87500 GCA_015478945.1 Trachelipus rathkii | reverse complement strand
AAAATTACTGAATTCCTTCCTGAAGTTCATTTGGAAACTGAAGATTATTTGTGTAACATGTCTGGTTTTGCTGAAGAAATTAATGGCAGATTTAATGAATTGAGAACGCTTAAACCTCATTTTCAATCCTAGAAAATTCTTTTGCTGTTGATATTGTGGCCAATGGCTGTTCGGTTTCATCACCAATTACAAAGGATACAGCAGCTGTAGAGTTGGAGCTACAAGAACTGCAAGAGGACGAAGGACTAAAAGGACTGCAACGAGTGGCCCTTCGGCCATAGAATTTTGGAAGATGGCTCTAGAAGAAAAATACCCACTAACAAAAGTGGGCTAAGAGACTTATCTCAATATTTGGAACTACTTATTTGTGTGAATCACTATGCTCAACGTTTAAGTTCATTAAATCTAATTATCGATATGAACTAACTGATAAACATTTAAGTGAACTCGTGCGAAGTGCGCTTACCAAATATCAGCCAGATTTCAAACAACTACCAGCAAAAATGAACACTCGAAAAAGCACTTGTCAAAAGTAAAATCTTATATCTTGTTGTGTAATTGTACAATAATGTTATAAATAAATAAAATAATAATGTTAGTAATAAATGTAATAAATAATAATATTAGTAATAAATGTTT
Source organism: Trachelipus rathkii (assembly GCA_015478945.1). NCBI lineage: Eukaryota > Metazoa > Arthropoda > Malacostraca > Isopoda > Trachelipodidae > Trachelipus > Trachelipus rathkii. Next base: position 86,861 of record JABUQX010034700.1, on the reverse strand, counting down.
CTTCATTTTTTATAAAATAAAAAATGTTGCTCGCTTCGACACAGCTTCATAAATTTGCGGTTCCCAAAGTTAAGGATATGTGGTGTTATGGTATATATTTAATATATATATATATTATATATATATATATTATATATATATATTATATATAATATTATAGTATATATATAGTAGGTATATATAATATAGTTAGTAATAATATATAGATATGGTATATATATATATATTATATATATATATATATATAGGTAAATAATAGATAATAGAAAATAAGTGAATAATAATGGAATAATAATAATCAATAATAATAATGATCAATGAATAATAATAATAATAATAAATTAATATATATATATATATACTAATAATAATAATAATAATAATAATAATAATAATAATAATAATAATAATAATAATAATAATAATAATAATAATAATAATAATAATAATAATAATTATTTATTTGGAATAAAATTAATAATAATAATAATAATAATAATAATAATAATAATAATAATAATAATAATAATAATAATAATAATAATAGTAAATAAACAGAAAGCTGATTAATTTACACGGGGGACTACATTAGATAAGATTAGAAATATTGAAACGGTAATAAGTCACATGGACCTATCGAGACTGTCCCAGTCAACCCACTAACCAAACATGCTCATGCAAACCCACAAAGCACCCAAGGGCTTGTCAAACTACTGTAACTAAAAACCCACCAATTCCAAATATTGCTTTGTTAGCAGTTCCAAAACCCTTTTTAGCACAAACCTTTAAAAGTTCGCAAAAGGATTAGCCTCGGATTTCCTCTCTCCCTCCCATAATTACCCTGTGGTACAGGGGAAATTTGCATGGGAATTCATACTCCCTAATGCCATAAATGATTCAATAGTAAGACCCGTAATGAATCGACAAAGACATGTATTGGCCTGTATGATTGCCCTTCTGTCCTAAACATCTCAATTTTAGATACATAAGACATAATACAAACAAGTTGAGAGGTCAAAATGCTGCAGACTTCGTCTTCATAGATGCCAGGCACAAATAACAACTCAGAAATGAATCTGGGAAGACATTTTTCTTTTTCTTTCATACCAAAATAGCTTCATTTTTTTAATGCGTTACAAATTATTTTTATTAAAAATTTCATCACAAAAGTTCCACTATCCTAGTAAACATTTCTAGAGTCTTTGCAAGTTCCTTGAGTGAAGAATCAAATAACTGATATATATAATATATATATATATATTATATGAGTTATATATATATATATGGTTATGTGTGTATATATATAGATATTTTATAGTATAGTTATTATATTATATAGGTGTATAATATAGTAGTGATGAGGTATATAAGGTAGTATATATAGGTATAGTATAGTATGTTATATATGTAGTATATAGGTATATATATATATTATATATATATAGTATATAGTATTATATAGTTATATATAGGTATATATATATATATTAGTATGTATATATATATATATATATATATTTATTAGATAGTTACATTATTGTGATTAATATTTAGTAGTAGGTATAGATATATTAGGTAGGTTATAGTAGGTAGTATAGTAGTAATAGTATAGGTATTATATTGATCAGTGGAATGGGCGAGAATCCGAATCTCGCATCGGATTTCGGAATCCGGGAGATTCGAGTCTCCGAATCCGGATTTCGGTAATTGCGATTCGAATCCGAAGGTGCTGGATTCGTGGATTTCGGATTCGATTCGAGCCTTTCACACCCACACGGATTCGGATTGCGGATTTCGAATCCAGGTGCTGGACTCGGATTCGGATTTCGGATTCGAGCATTTTTACACATAACGGATTCGGATTCGGAGCTCGATCGAATCCGGATTCGAAATCGAGTCTATTTCTTGTTTCTAACGGAAAATCAAAAAAATCATATCAAAAATGAATAAAAATTTAAGAGATATTCGAAAACTTAAAATAAAGAAATTGCACACTCTTTAGGAGCCTAAACTACGGAATGCTGTTAGGAGCCTGATGAGTCAAGTATTGCAGTAATTCGAGTATTATTTTTGGCTAATACATACGCCATAGAAGAAATAGTTACTCCGGAAACAGACATTGGAAAAACTAATAATGTATAGAGAATATGTTAAAAAAAGAACAGGGTCCAATATTGGGCTCGTACTACGCCGAATTTTCATCTCAGTCCTAAAAATGGACGAAATATTCGGAGATTCATTCATGCCGATGTTTGAAGCCTACAAACCACCAAACTGTAGCTTATTTTTTGACCTCTAAAACGTTGTGTTTTGGTGTTTTTCTGTGTCTGTAGTGTGACATTAGAATATTGCAGTGTTTTTTCAAAACCCATTGTTTTTGACATTTTTCGAATAAACTCCCAGAATTTTTGTTCGAAATGACTTTAAACTTGAGGTATGCATATATGCGGACCCATTTACTGCAAAAGTCCAGCGAGGAGTTACTTTGTCCGATTTTTGAGTTGTGTGCTCTAGTCGTTGATCCAATTGTTTGAAAGCCACTTTTTTTGGATTTTAAAAATGAAAAAATTGCGATAATTTTTGATGTTTCTTGTTTGGGCGAAGTGGATAAATTTTCAAGGCATATATAATCAGGTGAGACATATCTTGTTACTTTGAAATGAATTTGCTTTGGTATTGCATTAGCTTTGGATTTGTTCTTGGAAACAAATTTTCAAAAAAAAATTTTTGGAAATTTTTAAAAATTTTTCTTATTGAGTATACAAAAAAATCTATTTAAGTAAAAAAAAGATGCATCTCCCGTTGTATTACGAGAGCCCTAAAATGTTTAGTTGAATCGGTATGAGGTGAGAAAATTAACCATATCAATTTGTGTTGCGACTTTCCGCAAATTCAAACGTTTGAAAAAAGTGGAGAATATTGAGATTGCTTTTTTGGGTCCTACCTGTGCCGAATCAACATCAAATTTCAGACTTATAAGGAGTCGGGCGAGATGCATCTGTTTTTTACTTAGATAATTGTTTTTGTATATTCAAAAGAAAGTTTTTGTGTTAAAATATTCAAAAAAAAATTTTTTTGAAAATTTTATTCCTAGAACAAATCCAAACTAATACATATACAAAGAAATATCTAAGAAAAAAATCGGTGATTGAATAAGCTGTTCTGAAGAATTTTATCGCATTTCGCAGTCGAACAGGAAAAAAAATTATCGCAATTTTTTCATTTTAAAAGAAATCCCCCAAAAAGTGGTTTTGGAAATTGAGACAACGCTGAGCACAAAAACTCAAAAAAATCGAAAAAGGTGACTTTTGTAGATAACGGACCCATCTATGCATATTTCAAGTTTGAAGGTCATTTCGAAAATAATTCTAGGAGTTGATTTTGTTAAAAATGTCAAATAAAACATTGGTTTTGAAAAATTGAAAAGTCCTGAAAGAATGACTACAGACACAGGAAAGCACCCCCAAAAAACAACGTTTAGAGGGCAAAATAATCGTACAGTTGTGGGTGTTTTATAATAGGGTCAAAATTGCTGATATTCCGAATTTTATATCCATTTTAAGGGGTTCAATTTGGCACTGAACTTAATAAATTAATTGCACCTACCCTTTAAAAACAATTAATTTGAATTTTTTAATAGAATGTTGCTATCGTTAATATTAAATAGTTAATGAAACTGCAATATTATAGTTAGATTTAACTGTTGTTAAATAGATTGTATATTAGAATAGGATGAGGTAGCGAGCTTAAGAATGTAAAAATTCAAGTTTATGGCGAGTTAAAGTTGAATGGAGGAAATTATTTGAATATAGTATATAGATATATATATCATATAGTAGTATAGTATATGGGATAGGGTAGTAAGTATAGTATAGGTACTGATATATAGAGGGTATATATAGTATAGTAATGATTTATTATATATATATATAATATAGAAGTTTATAGTATATATATCTATATATATAATATATGATAATATATATATATAGAAGATATATATATATATATATATATTATATATATATATATATATAATATAATATATAGATTATATATATATATATATATAATATATATATATATATATATATAATAATATAAATTATATATATATATATATATATATATATTATATATATATATATTATAGTAGTTATAGTATATATATATATAGTATATGATATATATATATATATATAGTATAATAGTATATGGGTGTCGGCCAGGCTTCCAAGCTAGGGGGGTCAGCTTAAAATTTGTATGAGAGCTTATTTATTTAGTATATATATATATATATAGATAGTATGAGTAATATATATAGTATATATATATAGTATGATGGTATATATATATAGGTATATATAATATATATCCTTTTAACGTGCTTTATCCCCTAGCAGGGGGTAACACGGGGGGACACAGGAAATCGAACTTTAAGCCCGGCTACCCTAAACCAGCGCCACCAACGTGTTCCAGTAGAGTTGTTTAGATTCTTGCCCCCTGGTAGTAAATACTGCCAACTGCTACGTGAGGATTTAAACAGCGTTCTCTCTATATATATATGTATATATTATAGTAATATAGTATAGTATATATAATGGGTATAGGTAATAGTATGAATTATATGATATTATAGTATTATATATAGTATATGAAGAAGAAATAAATAATTTAATAGTTAATCAACACGGAAGATTGACTTACTTACTATTCAGTAAACAACAGAATCAAGAATATTTTATTATAAAATCGAATAGAGATGTTAGTAATACAATATGGCAGATATTGTAAAATTCACCGAATATAGGAGCAGTTGCCGAAGGAATTGATATTAAGAAAAGTAATTCCTTGGGTTTAAGGGCAAATTGATTAACTACTGTTTGAATAAAATAATCATAATTCGGTCAAAACAAAATTTTCTGTGCACCAACTCATCATGAAGGCAGACCCGGGTTAACCTGTGCATCTTCGCATGAGTGTACTTAGAAGCCGAAGGCGTGATTAGCTCGGTAGAAGTACCTAAAGAGAGCTTACTTGTAGCTGGGTGATTGCGAAGATGGCTGCGGATAGTATCATTCAAAAAGGCCTTTTCGATCGAGCGACTAAGAAAGGTTCGTGTCTCCTTACGAGCGTTGGGGAGGACAACAAGATTCTTTTATGTTCTTCAGGCTACTCAGTTATCTGGTGTCTTTCAGTAATTTTTGTACTCATAACTTCTTAGCGTCTTCTTCTTCTAGTTCTTCTGAAGTGGTTGATTTAAAAAACGTATAAAATGAAGGTAGCTTTGTCTTTTCCTTTAACTCATCGATTGTTGGGATGAAGTAGCGATTGTGAGAAGGATTGTATGATTTTGTTAAGAGTGCGGGATAAGTCGAGTTGTGGTATTGTCATGTAGGGAAAACCCGTAATACCTTAAAGAAGAGGTTTATAGAATTCCAGGTGTAACGGAATTATTAAGGATGCTGTCTTCCAAGCAAACGTCCGTTGGTAATGTATGTTTGCTGGATGGTCGTGCTGGGTGCCTGCTGTTGTTGGTGAGGTGGGGGCTTGGCGCTACCAAGGTACCATAGACAATCTGTTTTGGGTATATCGATGATCATGAGAGTCCGATGTTGGTCTCAGCGGATAGGATAGCTTCTTTTAATCGACAGGTTCATCTGTATTGTGTTTCTTCAATGCTTTTCCGATTTGGCCTCCTAATCCTAACCCATATCTCAGTTCGATATGTGTTGATGAGTGGTGTCTGCGAGGTTTTTGTGACTGTATATTTTCTAATGGTTTTGAATGGAGTGTGCGTTACAATCTTGGGCTGTCGTAGGACAGTCGCTCAGAGGTACTTCGCGTTTGTTGTATCTAAATCAGTAGACATGGGAGTGAGAGTGCGAGCTTTTACAGTGGCCGCCGTAATGCAAACTGAAAAGGCGGCGTCTTTTCCTGTTGCTGGATCTCTTCAATGGAAAAGGTTTTCTAATGCGCATCATTCGTGACATAAGTGTGCTCTCTTAAAATCCACGTTCTGATTCACTGTGTGTTGTTATAGATATTATAGGGTAGGTTGGGGGTAGGTGATGAAGTAGATATATATAATAGTTATAGTGGTATGATATAGGGTAGTAGTAGGGTATGAGTAGGTAGTTATATAATATAGAGGTTATATTTTTAAACTTAACAGTTAATGTGTATTAGTAGTATATATTATAATGAGTATATAGTATATATATTATTATGGTCATTTTTTAAGAAGAGCCACAATCCATATCTAAAAAAACGACAAACAAGCTACCGGGAAAAGGAATACTGTTGGAATAATAGTAAATTTTATTTTAGAAAAAAAAGTCATATCTAATAAAAAAACTACAATAGCTATAGGGAAAAATGATGATTTTTTTTGGAAATCCTGTATAAACAGTTGGTTAGGAAAATGTTAAAAAAAAAAAATTTTTTTGGTAATAATTATGAGTAATAGAGGAGAAAGCGCTAATTGTAAGACCTTTATACGGATAGCTCGTTTAAAATATAATAAGACTTTGTATCTAGAATAGTTAATTTGTCTTTTAACTAAAGGAGGAGATGACCGGCCCAAGGGGGGGTATACCGCAAGCGAATGGCAGGAGTCGGGTCTCGTCGGCGCTTCGCGGAAACTAGCGGGGTAGGATGATTCGCACCGCCCTCGGGGTGAGGTCTCCGGAGACCCTCCGCTCTGTTGGTAATTTGGCGGGGGATGTCGCGGAGGGGCTGGGGGCCGCGCTTCGGCCGGCCCGCGTCCCCTACGGGTATGAAAAGGCTTGTGCGGCGCCCCTGGTGGTCCCCGTCGGCTCAGCCCCGTACATTGGCCGTGTGGTAATACCTTTACGAAATGAATATTGAGACTATAAGGGGGGGATGGTATATATGGGTTAGGAGGTAATGGCGTATATATAGTTATATATGAGTATATATAGTAGTAGGTATATTAGTAGGGTGATATAGTTATAAGGGAGATATTGATCATGAATATATGGGTGTGCGTTAGGGTTATATATATATATACTCTAGTCATTATAGTCATCAGAGTCGAGCTCGCCTAAAGTAAAAAATAGCCAATTTATGTTTTGTGGTGGTGATTGTTCTTGTTTGTAGCAATTATCCTAACGAAATTGTGACAAGACTCCAAAAATGTATTCCTTTTCCCTGTAGCTATTGTAGGTTTTTTTAGATTGATTTTTTTTTTACATTTTCCTCACTAAAATTTTACCAGGATAGTCCGACAATGAGTAGTTCGCTTGTTCCCATGTAAGCTATTTTAGTTTTTAAGAATATAGGATTGTGGGTGCTGCTTTCTAAGGCTGCCGGATATAGTAGGGATAGTATATATATATAGTATAGTATAATATATATATATATTAATATATATAATATTAGTATATATAGGGTATAGTATATATATATATTATATATTATAGTATATTATATATAAAGGTATATATATATATTAGTATATATGTATATTATTGTATTATATATATTATGCAAAAATAGGCGAGGCCTAATTAAGATGTCTTGGATCTAGTATAGCGCAGCGAATTAACGATACTACCAAATTTAACTAAACGTTAAAAGAGTTATAGAATAAAATTGCATAAACTGACCTTCCTTTTGATAGTATATTATTCCTTGTTCCTTTATTAGTAGGAAATGTAAACCCTTATGATGTAGGGCTTGTACGTCCAGAAACTCTCTGCATCGCAAGAAATAAACACTTCTAAGGGGGTCTGCATGCTTCCCCCCCTTGAGTCCCCCGCCTGACGACGTTTGACCCATGTATTGTATATGTGGTAGTATGTATATATAGTAGGTAATAGATATATATATATATAGTGAGTGTAATAGTGTGGTAAAATCTTATTTTATATAGTTAGTTAGTTGGTTTATATAGTTATATTTGGGGGGGGGTGGGTAGGGGAGTTAGATTATGGTATATGTAGTATATGATAGTTGTGTAGTATATAGTAGTTAAAGATGGTAATAAAGTAGTTAGTAGTTATAGTGTCCAAGGAAATATGTAGTATTATATATATGTATATGGTTTATTATAGTATATAGGGTAAAAATCACAATATCATGGTATGTAGTATTATATAATAATATATATAATATATTATATATATATATTAGTATATATGGTAATATTTTATAGATATAGTTATTATTTAGTTTGTGTTATATTGTATATTTTAGATATATATATATTATATTGAGATGTATAGATAGAAGATTTATTGAATTTTGACATGAAATGTTAATTCAAATAAATACGTAAAGACTGGCAGTAAATTAGATATATACAAATAGAAAATAAAACGTACTACAAAAGATAAAATAATAAAGGGTCTGGAAATCCTTCATAAAATTTTTGGTTTGTTGTTATTTAGATTTGTAAAAATCATGTGGAAGGATTGAATCCGATTGCGGATTCGAATTCCGGATTCGGGATTCGGATTCAGGATTTCAACTATGTTACGTATGGATTCGGATCGGATTCGGATTTCGAGATTATTTTCTCACACACGGATTCGGATCGGTATTCGAATCCGAGGTTGCTGGATTCGGATTCGATTCGGATTCGAGCATTCCCCACACACGGATTCGGATTCGGTATTCGAATCCATAAAGTTGCGGATCTCGCGCGAGTCAGCTGATTATAGTAGTGGGTATTAGGTGAGAGTATAGGTATGGTAGTGAGTATTATATAGGGATATATGTAATGGTAATAGTAATATGAGTGATATAATGTTGGATATGAGTATAGTATATGAGGGGTAGTTATAGTAGTATATAGGTATATATGGTAGGGTAGTATAGTAGTAGTAGGAAATATATTGAATTATATGAATATATAGTATAGTATATAGTATAGTAGTATATATATATGATATATATCAGAGCGCGGTTTACGGGAAGCACCAGGAGGCCGGCCTCCTTCTAAAATGAATATAAAAAGCAACTAAGTGTAAAAAATTAATTCAATTACTATTGATTACTATTAAAATAATGTTTAAAATGTGATACAAGGATGCTAATTTTACATTAAGACATCATTGATTCTTCTTGCGAAAAATAGGATTTTCATAAGGATCATTGACTGGAGGAATTTCGATTTGCTGCCTCCAAGAAAGCGCATAATTAGTAATGCTTTTCAAAACACTGGTTGTCGATGGCAGACGTAAATGAAACCTATTCTTGGGGGTATTTGGATCTATTGGAGGATTTTTTCTCAAGCCTCCTCTCGAACTTTTTTTTTTAAAGTAAATAGAAAAATGAACTTCAAATTTTATATGATAATATATAAATATATGGTTATATTATAGTTATATTATAGTGATTATGGGTATATAGGTAGTAATGATATATATATTAGATGTAGGAGTTAAGTAGTGTATATATTTATTATAGTTGTTTGTAGTAAGTTGTGTGATTCGAATTGCTCAAGTTGATAGGTTACGGATAGTTAGTAATAAATTTTCTTAATGTTAGATAGATAGTAGTTAGGTAAGATAGGTAGTGAGATATATATATATTTTAGATAGGGAGAATATTATATATAATAGTTATATTAATAGTAGGATATTTTTGTTTTTTTTTTTTTATTAATATATTATATAGTATAATATATATTAGTAGTAAAAGTATGTATGTATAGATGTCCGAGCACTCGTAGAAGGCGGGGTTGAGGTTCGCTGACCCCCCGCGTTATAGAGCGACCATCGCGGTATAATTTTAACCCGCTGTGGAAAAGTTTTTTTCCTAAATTTTAAGAGATTGTTTACCTTTGGGTAGTAAGGTGAATAAGAATAGCAGCAGGTATTATGATTATGTTGCTTAATGAATAAGTTGAAAGAAGATATGGCAGTTACAATGTTATGTTACGAGAAACGAGATATAAATATATTTTTTATTGACTATAATTAGGTAAATTATGTATTAGTTATTAACGAGGTGTAGGTTACTTCTACATAGTCTTGAAATTGAGCAAAATGGGGAGATTTTTTTAGTTTTTTTAAAGATGAAGGGAAGGATAATATGACGGGGTGTTGTAAAGGTTGTGAGAAACTTTAAAGATAAATATTTTGGAGGCGTGGAAATAGTGTCCGGAATTTGCCATTGATGATTAAATGGAATTTAATAATTTTAGAGTTAGGGTCAACTCGAAAGTCCCAATGGAGATGTAATCAGAGTAAAAAAATTGAAAAGGTAAGTTTGTAGGGTAGTGATGAAGGCGGTGTCGAATAGGTAGTTGCACTCGCTGCTTTTTTTAGGGAAAATACATCGTTATCGGTTATTGACGCTTTTTTCTTTTTAGCTTCACTAAAAATATGTTCATCTGTTTTTTTTCTTTTCATTTGCCATTACTGTGGTACCAGCCCCATTACATAAAATGTTTTTAAAATCTTCAACGTTTTTTTTCTTAATGATTAATATCGTTTTTGACATTTTATTACAAATATTAGATTCAAGTTTATGTTTTTCAGATTTGTGTAATTTTAATTTTTCTTGTTTTATTAATCTTTTTGAAAACCGCGGTGTTGGTGATAAGGCAACGGATCGGCGTTCTAGTAGATGAGACCGCGGTTCTTCGAGGACGAGCGAGGATATGGGGGGGGTGGGGGTAGGGTATATATATATATATAGTTCACGTAGTAGTGATAGGGTATATATATAGTAGTGAGTATAGTATATAATATAGTATAGGATAATTTGAAATTGGTAGTGATATAATAGGGGGTGATATATATATAATGATATAGTATAACATTTTAATTTATTTTGATAGTGTACGGGCTCCCCATGTTTTCGGTTCACGAGCCGCTACTGGACTACAAGTATATATATAGGATATGTAAGGGTATACTGTACCGGTAGCTATATAATATATATATGATAGATAGTAGTAGTAGGTTGATATTAGATATAGGTAGTGTATAGTAGTGTAGGGGTAGGTATATAGTATTTATATAGTATAGATACTGAGTGTAGTAGTGATGAGGGTAGTATAGATAGGGGGTATGTAGGGTAGTATATATGTAGGTATTGGTAGGGGTGAGGATAAGATATATAGATATATAGTGTAGGTAGAGCATAGTATAGTGAGGGTAGAGGTATAGATATATATTATATATTGAGTATATGATAGTAGGATAGAGTAGTATGATAAAGATAGGGTAAGATTATATAATATAGTTATAGTAGTAGATGATATATATATAGGTATATTGAGTATGGGGTGGTATGTATAGTATAGGTAGGGGGTATTGGAGAGTAGTATGGTAGTTGTTATAGTATAGGGGTGTGAGGTAGGGGTAGGTATATAGAGTAGGGTATAGCTGAGTATAGTAGCTATATGGATCAGTGATGGGCGAATCTCGCATCCGGATTCCGGATTCAGAGATCCGCCGATGTCGAGGCTGCTCGAATCCGGATTCGGATTCGGATGTGCGAATCCGATGCGTGCTGGATTCGATTCGATCGGATTGTGCGAGCTTGTCCGACACGACACGGATTCGGAGTTCGTGGTATTCGAATCCACGTACACAGTGCTGGGACTGCGGGATCGGGAGTATCGTATCATGAGCATTGTTTACACATACGTGGAGTTGCGAGGTCATCGGAGCGGGTCGAGTGCGAATGCCGGAGTTTCTGGAATCCGAGGGGAGGTCTAATTTCTCTGTTGTGTCTAGCGAGGGATGTGCATAAAAAAATCGAGTCAGAAATAATAAAGTAAGGAGACGAAAACTTAGAATAAAAGAGTTGGAATCGACTTATGTTATGGAGCCAGACCACATGTAGTGCTTGTGGTAGGATAGCCAATCGAAGGGCATTATGTTGCTATTATGTTTGATGCTTAAGTCAGGTGAAGCGGCCATTAGAAGGAGAGATGAGTTACCTACCTGAAAATGGTGGAAAAGACTAATGATATGTAGTTAGGGAATGATGATTTAAGTGAGTATCAGTGTGCCAGAGGTAGCTTTTGGCTCGTACTACGCCCGAATTTATGTGGCCACCCCTCCTGAATGAAATGGAGCAGTTGGTGATAAAGTCGGGGAATTATACGAGCCGGAGGTTTGAAGACGTAGAAACACCGAAACTGTGTTTAGATTTTGGCCCTCTTAAAACGTTGTGTTTTGGGTTTTTTCTGTAGCGTTCGTTAGTAATTCTAATCAGAATATGGCTACCTTTATCAAGCACCTGGTATTACTGATAATAATCAGAATGTTTTATTTTTAAAATGGACTTTCAAATTTGAGTAGCATAGTATGGACGAGTTTACCTGCGCAAAAAGTCGACGGAAGAACTTTTTCGAAAGATTTTTTGGAGTTTTGTGGACTCAGCTTGTCGCAGTTTTGTAAACGCACTTTTTTTGATTGTTAAAAGTGGAGAGAGAAAATTGCGGATAATTTTTGTCTTGTTTGGGCGAAGTGGCATGAATTGTTGGGCAGGCATATGATAATCGAGAGAGAGGATGCCACATTTGTTCTTAAAATAATTTCTTTGTTTATTGTTTTTGTTTTTAGAGCTCTGTGGAATCAAATTTTCAAAAAAAAATTTTTCTTAGAAATTGCAAAAAAAAAATTTTTCTTGTTGAATATAGTGAGCAAAGAAGAAATGTATCTAAGTAAGAAAGGGAGGGGTTGCATCTCCCCGTTGTTGATAACCAGAAGCCCTAAAGAAATGTGATGTTGATCGAGAGGATGAGTAGATAATAATAGTTAATTGATATTCAATTTTTCGACTTTGGGCCGAAAATTCAGAAGCGTGGGTTTGAGAAAAAGTGAGAATATGGAGATGCATTTTTTTCTACTGCGTTGTCCAATCAACATCAAATTTTCAGGGCTTTGGTTTAGTCGGACGAGACGCATCTTTTTTAATTAGATAATGTTATTTGGTGGTATACTCAAAAGAAATTTTTTATTTATAAAGAATATCAAATTTTTTTTGTTGAAAAGTGTGCATTATGCAAGAATATATTACATAATACAAATTAAAGATTAGCTAGTGAAAAATGTGCAGTTCTCTCCGGGGGACTTAATAGGGCCCTGAATAATTTTATCCACTTCGCGTCGAACAGGAAAAAAGATGGTAGTCGCCAATTTTTTCATTTTAAAATCCCCAAAAAAGTGGGTTTTGAAAATTGGACAACGCTGAGCACAAAAAGCTCAAAAAAATCGAAAGGTTACTTTCGTGATCTTTTTGTAAGAATAATGGACCCACTATGCAATTTCAAGTGTGTGAAGTCATTTTCAAAAAAAAATTCCGTGGGAGGTTGATTTGAAAAAAGTGTCAAAGAAGCATTGGTTGTGGAAGAATTGGAAAAATCCTGAAAGAATTTGGGACTACAGACACAGAAAACACCAGAAACAGACGTTTAGAGGGCAAAAATAGAGTCTACAGTGTTGGTGTTGCTTATTGCGTCAAAATTGGGCTGAGTAATTCCGAATGTGATGTTCGATTTTTAAGGGGGTTGAATGAATTGGGGCACTGATATGCTAATGAAATAGTTGGCGACCGCCCTCTTTAAAAGAAGAATTAATTTGATAGATGTTTATTAATAGGGATGTAGCATTCCGAAGTAACTTTGAAAGTGTTGATAAATTTGCAATTATTCACCCACTCATTCTTTTAAAAAATTTATAAAAGGCAAGCTTAAGAGATAAAATTCAATTGTATAGCGAGTTAAAGGTTAGATAGGAAATTAGTTAAGGGTTGAGTGACAAGGGATAGTGAGGGATAGTGAGGGATAGTGAGGGATAGTGAGGGATAGTGAGGGATAGTGAGGGATAGATAGGGATGTGAGAGAGCGAAACGACGAGAAAAACTACTTAAAATGGTTATAGTAGTATATATATAGGTATATATATAATATATGTAGTAGGTACAGTATATATATTATTAGTATTATATGGCGGTACGCCAGCTTCCAAAAGCGTAGGGGGCAGCTTTAAGAATTTTATAGAGCTCTTAGTAGTATATATAGGTATATATATTATATATAATATATATATATTATAGTATATAGAATATATATATATGGGTATAGGGTAGTTATATATATATAGTAGTATATAGTAGAGAGTATATAATAGGTAGGGTATATATATATAGGTGTATGGTAGGAGTGGTAGGGGTATATAGTATATTATGATATAGTATTATGGTATGAGGTTATAGTAATAAATTAGTATAGGTATATAAGAAGGAAAGACATAATACTAAGAGACGCTTTTTATGGATAATTAAATGATTGGAATATTTAATAAAGAGTAAGTGAAGTATTTAGGTAAAAAAAGGGTGAGAATGTCTAAGGAGAGCAATATGCGAGATGATGGGGGTGTTGTGCGAAAATTCACATATAGAGTATAGCAGAGAGTAGCGAGAGAATTGATATGAAAAGAGGAGGTACGATTCCTGGGTTTTGAGAGGCAAATTTATCAGGGAAGATACGTGTGAATAGAAGAGGTAGATTCAGAGAGATGGTGATACACAAATTTTCTGTTGCACACTCATTCATAGCGGCTCAACGCCGGTTTAAGGCCTGTCATCTTCGATTGGAGTACTAGAAGCCAAGTCTTGATCCTTCTGTCAGTAGGGTGACCTATAAGGATTTAGAGCTCTTACTTGTGGGGGAACTGGGTTGTGCGATGGGTACTGTGAGCGGAGAAGTATCATACAATTAGCCTTGTTTCGTGGGTCGACGGGAAAGGAACAAGGTTTCTTTTGCTCCTTTAAGTTACGTTGTAGACATACAAGGATCTGTGTATTCTCCATACCAGTTTGGCGTGGTTCCTTCCAAATTTGTTGTACCAAAGTTCTAGCTCTGTGCTGCATGCCGGTTCTAAGTAGAGAACGATGTGAAATGAAGTCTGTCTTTTTCCTTTATGAATCTCAGTGTCTATTTGTTATGTGAGTAGCATGTCGGAAAAGGATGTAGATGTTGCTAATGCATAAGCATGTGTGATTTTAAGTATTAAACCTTAATTTCCAAAGAAGAGGTTTTAGGTAGAATCCAGATACGGAATTTTGGACCTTGTTATGTTAGTCCAGAACTCCGTGGGAATTGTTGCTGGATGGTTGCTGCAGGTGCTGCAGTGATGCTGGCCTTACCAACAAATTTCGTGGTAGTAGTTCATAGTCTAGTCCAGTTGCTCGGCGATGTTGATTAGACTTGTCTTTTAACACTTGCGAATCGGGTGATTGTTTTTCGTTCGTCTTTTTCGATGTGGCTCTAGAGGTCGCGTGAGGACGCGATTTTCCACAATGTGTTGAATGTTCATGGCGGTGTTTTGTGACGGGGTATGGATTCAGAGGGTTGAAATTGTGAGAGCCTTTACAACTGGCTGCAGTGAGTAGCATCGGCAGGGGGAGGGTGGGGATGTACTTCGCGAACAATGAGTCTGATAGTCTCTATGATGAATGGATCGGATGCTTACGGATGCCGGCTGAATGCAACTGAAGAAGCGGCTTTTGTTCCTGGGGGGTAGATTCTCCGTTCAATGAAATTTTTTCAATGCTTGCCCAATCATTACGTTAACAAAGGGCTCCTTAAACGACTTGAATGCATCTTGTGTTGGTTTAGTTATAGAGATATATATATAGTTAGTAGTAGTATATATATTATATTAGTATATATATATAAGTATGATAGGTATATTATAATTATATTATAGTAATATAGTATATATATTATATTATATATGTATATATATATAGTATAAGTATATATAGTAGTCAAGTTCCTCTAGAAGAAGCCACAAGTCCATACTGAAGAAAAACTACAACAGCCGTACCAGGCAAAAGAATACATTGTGGGATGCTAGTAAAAATTTTTAGTTAAGGAAAAGAAAAAATGATCATTATCTAAGAAAACGGTGCTAAAAAACTAGAATAGCTACAGCGAAAAAGAAATACATTTTTGGAATCTCTTGGTGAAAATTTATATTGAAGGAAAGATGTAATAAAAAAAAAAAAAAAAAAGATTTGATGTTTATATTGATATTGTAGTAAAATGAGGAGAAAAGCCTATTTAGAGACCTGTTTTATTGAGTACTCGTTAAAATAAATAGAGCTCCCGTTCTGTGTGGGTGTTAAATATTTTAAGCTAGAAGAGATACCCCCAGGGAGATTATACCGCACCGATGGCAGGAGTCGGTGTCGTCTCGCCTTCCCGGCGGAACTACGGGGGTAGGAGCTGATGTGCCGCCCCCTCCGGAGGTCTCGTGAACGCCGCCGCCTCGGCTTTGGTTATTTGGTGTCGCGGGGGAGGTTCCTCCGCTTTGATCCCCGACGGGGGATATGAAAACGTCCCCCCCGTGTTCCCCTTGTCGGCTCGACCCCCTACATTGCCGTGTGTAATACCTTACAAAATAAAATTGATTTTAGTATTATATATAGGTAGGTATATTATATAGTATAATATATATAGTATAATATATTTAGTACGGTATACATTAGAATTAATCCATAATTAAGTAGGTAGTAGTATATATGATATATTATGAGAGGTATATATATAGTATATATACTCTGTCCCCCGCCGGCTTCGAGTTCCCTAAAAAAAATAGCATTTTTGTATTTTATTTTTTTACCATTTCCTAACTAAAATTTACAAGGATTCCAAGGAATGTGATTCCCTTTTCCCTTAATTGGCTTTTTTTAGATATATATTTGTGTGGTTGTTACATTCCTCACGTAAAAGTGGTTTACCAGATTGCAGGACAAGTATTCCTGGTTTCCCCGTTGAGCGATTGTGTAGTTTTTGTAGATTGAGTGATTTGTGGCTACTTCTTAGAGGCTGGCGCGTATATATATATATGATATAGGGTAGTGATATAGTAGTAGTGATATAGTAAGTAGGTAGTATGATAAGTATTAGGTAGTGAATATAGTATATAGTGATATTATAGGGTATAGTATAATAGTATAGTATGAATATATATATAGGGGTTATTTATTATGCATAAAGTAGGGCGAGGCCTAATTAAGATGAGTCTTTGATGCTGTTGAGTGGTAGGCGATGGGTGGGGTGGGGAGGGGATTAACGATACTACGCAATTGAACTGGAAACGTTATAAATAGAGTATAGAAAAATTACAGCAAAGAAGCTGACTGTCCTTTGTGTGGTGATATTATAGTCTTTCCCTTTCGAGGTACGGTAGAAAATGAAACCATATTTGATTGTAAGGCTGTACTCCAAAACTCTCTTCATCGCAAGAAATAAAGAGCACTTCTGAGGGGCAGGCTGCCCCCTGCCCCCCTGACGACGCCCAGTAGTATAGTAGGGGTATATTAGTATAGGGTATATAGTATAGTAGTGAGTAGGGGGTAGGTGGTATTTGGTAGTGGGATATATGAGTAGTATAGGGTAGTAAACTGACAGCAGGTTATTATTAGTAGGTATTAGATATATATATAATATATATATATATATATATTATATATATATATATATATAATATATATATATATAAATATATATATATATGGGGTAGGTTTATAGGTGTATGATAACACTCTTGCAAATATAGAGTATTATGATATATATATATATGTATGAATATTAATAATAGCGACCTATTAACTAATGGAAAATAAAATTTTTATATCAGCGATGTAGAAAAAAATATAAAAATGAAAAAGAACAGTTTTTGTGGTAGTAGGTATCCCAGTGAGAATATTGAAAGAGGATGAATATGTCATGATTTTTGGTTGGTGGGGTGACTATTTAATTGGTTTGTGATAAAGGAAATTCATTGAAGGATTCGAATCCGATCGGATTCGAATCCGGATTGCGATTCGGATTGCGATTCAAGTCTGTTTTTACATTGTTCGGTGATTCGGATTCGGATTCGAGAATTTTCCCACACACGGATTCGTGGATTCGGATTCGAATCGGAAGGTGCTCGTATTCGGATTCGGATTCGGATTCGAAACTTTCCACACTCTCGAATCGGGATTCGGATTCGAATCCAGAGAACGTGCCAGGATTCGCCATCACGAAAATTGCGTCATTCTCTTTGTTAATAATATATATAATAATAGAGATAGTTAGTATATAGAGTGTAGGTAGTATATAGATTATAGTATATATAGT
Source organism: Trachelipus rathkii (assembly GCA_015478945.1). Classification (NCBI taxonomy): domain Eukaryota; kingdom Metazoa; phylum Arthropoda; class Malacostraca; order Isopoda; family Trachelipodidae; genus Trachelipus; species Trachelipus rathkii. Next base: position 68,737 of record JABUQX010034700.1, on the reverse strand, counting down.
TAGTTGATAGAGTGAATAAGTATAGGGTATATTAGTGAGTAGTATAGGGGTATAGAGGGTAGTGTGTAGGTAGGTGATAGGTAGGTAGGGGTGGTATATAGTATCATAGTTGATATAGGGTAGGTTTTATTTAGGGGTATTAGGTATATTATATATAGGGGTATAGTAGCACGAAGCACCCCAAAGAGATAGTGTTATCAGATATATATTATCTTAAAGTAGTATATATGATTATCTTAGATAACTGAACTTCTTCATTCAGCTTTTCCTCCATTCCACCTCCAGCTTCCAGAAATAATGCAATACCATTGTAGCTTTTACAAGTGTTCACCAAAAGTGCCAATGCATTCCTTCAGCTGTGAGAAGTTGCACGAATGGTCGTGTACCAAATTATGTTTGGAATTTGGGAAGAGTTCTTATGCCTAGTTGTAGTTAATATATTTGTCAGATAATACCAAAAATGTTGAGCATTACAAAGGCCTACAAATTCAAGTGTAGTTGGTCAGTTGTTTGATCTTTGTTTATTACTCAAAAAATATGAAAATTATAAAAAAAAATCCAAATAGGAAAGCCCAAGGGGAACCCGCATGGAAAAACACTTGGCATCGCGATATGTACTACCACGGTAGGCTGGTGTTTTGTCGTCCATGCTTGGGTGAACCCAGGCTGACGACATACTTTCTAGTGCGTTTCTGTGTAATTGGGGGTCTAACTTTCTTATGGATTTCCCGAATTTTTGCGGGGATGTGGTTGTAACACATTCTACTCATGGTGATACTCGCTGTCCTGTAAATGCATTTCGACAATTTCGAGGACTAGAATTCACATTTTTAAACCCTCCCCTCAAATTTTTCGAAGGTCCAGTAGTAAGGAGGACATTTCAACATGTAGTGCCGCCTCCCCCCTGTTACTGGCTCTTGTAACTTTGAGATAAGACCGTGTAGGCGCAGTGATACTCCAAATTCAAACTCTCTTGTCCTCGTTCCTCATTCGCGTTTAGTATTGGTAGGATGCCATCTGCAATAACATTAACCTGCAGCCAAGTGTATATACAAATGCTCATAATTCAGAGACTCACTCCGAGAATCCGTCTTTGGTTCTGTAATCCGTATTAGGTCCTGACTGTTTGCGATGTCGCTGGCAAAGGCAGTACCTAAAGTGAATGAGCCATCGTGACGGATAAACTTCGCGCCATACAAAAATCCTTTAAAATGCTTTCACCCAAAATATAATAGCAGACAACTCTCTCTCAATGGTAGATCGGTTTTTGCTCTGCGATACTGAAGGGTTTTGATTACATACCCAATCACTCCTCTAACCAATTCCCCATTTACTTCTTGTACAAATACAAAATCCACGAGTACCAGTCAATAACTCAAGAGGATTAGCATTCATACTATAGTCTGGATAAGCCAGTTCCAAATCATTCATCACACAATCTTTCAACTTTTCAAATGCCTCAATCATTACATCATCCCACACCAAAACAGTCTTACCTTTAATTCCAGTCAGTTCAATCAAAGGCCTAGAAATCCTTGAACACCCCTCTATAAATTTTTCTCTGAAACTTTATCAATCCTAAAAATAATTTTAACTCTCGCACAGTTCTGGACCTCGGAATCTCACCTACTTTCTTCATATACTTTGGATATTTCCGAAGACTATACTCACTCACAACATGTCCTAGAAACTCTACACTCTTCTTAAACCATTCACACTTTGCAGGCCTCATTTTTACCCCAATTGCCCCTAACGTTTCAAGCACATCTTCCACCATACTCAAATGCTCCTCATACGTTTCAGTCATAATCAAAATATCACCTATGAATACTAGCACATTATTCTTCCACTTACTCAGCAAACCCCCAATTGCTCTCTGAAACGCTGCAGGTGCATTCGCTAGCCCAAAAGACAATCACTTATATTCATAATGTTTTCGTACTGTCGAAAAAGCTGTCACAGGTCTTACAGATGTCTCAAGAGGCATCTGATAGTACCCCTTAACCAAGACCATTTTTGTAAACACTTTCATTCCATACATTGAATATACATATTCAGAAATCATGCACATAGGAAATCTATCTTTCACCGTTCTTCATTTTCACCTTTCTATAGGTCTAGCAGCATGCAATCTGCAGAACTTCCATCAGGCTTTCGGATAGGTACAATCGGGGCTATTCCAGTGGGTGGTTCACTTTCTTGTAAAAGCTCCCGTTCTCACTAGAGCTCTTTCACACTGGGACTCCAAGTCTCGTAAGTTACGGGCGTTTGGGAAACCGTCGGTGGGTCTGTGGTCGTTTGGGAGAATAGGGTGTAGTCGATTCAGGTATTATTATTTCTAAATTCAGGCAACCTTGCATTTCCAATGTCATCATCACCCTCACTCAATACATGCTTCCATTCATGCAAAGTTTCAATCATTCTTTCTTTCTCCCTATCAGTCAAATGATTTCCTATGTCTAACTCACTCAGCAATCTCTCTCTTGTCAATTCGTTATCCTTTTGCAACTGTGATCATTCGACATCATTACAAGCATAGCACTCATATCTTTTCCCATCTAAACCTTTAAACAAGTTACGTTCATGTTCAACTGAATACATTCGTCCCAACAGATCACCATTTTGAATTTCTCTAACATTCTGCCATCTTTTATCTGGTCTCACTTAAACACAAACAAGAGGGTCATCTGCATTTAAAATGTCATCATACACATGAGCCAATTTTTTAACTTTCACCTTCACACAGCTACCATCTATCATAACCATTTGACTTTCAAGCATACATTCCCCAATATCTTTCTTCCATGCAACTTTAACTTTTTTTAGGCTCATTTGAATCAAACTTGTTCTCACTTCCAAATATTTTCGATCTTTCTGGTTTGGAGATTTTAGGTACACTCCCCATTCTTCCCCTTCCTCTAGATCTTTACTCCTAATATATCTTTTTGCTGGATCTATCATCAACCTATTTTTCCTAAGAAAATCTACTCCTAAAATCATATCATAGGTACTGCTATCCTTATTCAATACAAAATACTCACACGCTTCCATAGGAGCCCCAAAATACTGATAGGCGCCATACCAAGACCTTTTTTTGTTCCCCATCTATCTCTCTCAACTGGGCCCCAAACAACTGAGCTCTATCAAACACATTCCCTAAATATTAGATTTTTACAAAACCAACTATCAAGCAACGCATCAACTTCTATTCCTCTTATTTTCACTCTCACACTCGTGCAGTGACTAGGTTTTATACCATCATTTATTCCAAAGGAAACATTTATAACTGATAAACCCACTGTCATATCTTTTTCACACGTACACTTGGACCCTACACCTACACGTTTCCCGACCCAGTAGCCAGTTGACGTTCCACCTCTTCCTGTTGAGAAGCTTGGTGGTGTTGAGACATCGGCTGACTCACCTGTGGGTGCTGAGGAATTGGTAAAGTAACTTGCTGCACCGGTGTTCCAACCATTCGATAGGTCACTGGAATTCCTGGTGACCCTTGGTTATACCCTGGATGACCCACATTCCTTAGATTCGGGCAACACCTTCTACCATGTCCCAACTGTTCACACTCAAAACATTTACTCTTGCTATTCATACATTCATACACAAAATGCCCTGTTCCACCATATCCAAAACACGATCTCATTCTCTTCCAGCATCCAGCTATTGTATGGCCAGGCCTTTTACAGTAACTACACCCCACCTGCTGCCATTCATTCGCATTCCTTTCACTTCCATTCATTCTTTGCATCCTCTGTTCCACAGCTGCTTCTCTCTCATTCCCATAATATATAGTAGGTCTCTCAGCTACATTTCCACTCTCTTTATTATTCCTACCATTATCTTGCCTATGGTTAGATGAACTATAATTCCTACCTCTCATTCCTACATTCATTTTTCCTAAATACTGCCTAACCCCTCTTGTGACCATATCTTCTAGCAAATGATCCATCACAGCATCCATATAAAAAGATTTATGAACTGACACACTAGTATTCGTTCTTTCATTCATAGTCTGTTTCCCTTCTCGTTTACCCCGCCAATCATACCAACCCTGGCTAACATTCTTCCCACCTGTACTTCTACTTTGTCCTTAATCTTTGGATAATATTTCCCTTCCTCATCATACGGTCTATCTTCGAGCATTTCTAAAATCTCTCCCCACCTTAACCTATCAGATCCCAAACGCATTTTTTCTTTCCTTTTTAAGTGAAACCATTCTGCCACCTGTCCTAGAACAGTATCTTAAAACTTTCTTACAAGTGCCTTTGATTCATCTATACCTTCATTTCCATACTACTTTCTTGCAAGTGTCTCTGGAATAGCATAGCAAATAGTCTCTAGTCAGCATCTTGATTACAATTGTATTCGTCAAAAAGAAATTAGTATTATTTATTAAATGAAGGGCATGATCCAATATTAGGGATTTTGGGACCCCATTTTAGCCCTCACCTAAATAATTTTCAAACAATTATGATGGGGAAAAAAGCAAACCGAAGCTTTTTTTTTTTTACCTCTAAAACGTCATTTTCGGGTGGTTTTTCTGTGTCTGTAGTCACTGTTTTAGCATTTTCATTTTTTCCGAACCTGATTTTTGGACATTTTTTCGTATCAACTTCTTTATCGGAATGACTTCAAACTTGTAATATAGATGTATCTTAGTCGCATAAATTAGAATTTGTCTTTGTGATTTTTGTAAATCTGTACCTCAGCAATTGAAAAAAAAAAGTACATTTTGAAATTCGACATTGCTGAGCCAAATTTTTTAAAAATCAAAAAACTACTTCATGTATTTTGTGCGTAATAGACCCATCTACGTATATTTCAAGTTTGAAGTCATTTCGAAAAAAATTGCAGAAGTTGGTACAAAAAAATGTCAAAAAATTAGGTTCGGAAAAATTGAAAACACCAAAACAAGGACTACAGACACAGAAAAACACCCAAAAATGACGTTTCAGAGGTAAAAAAAAAAAAAAAAAAAAAAAAGCTGCGATTTGCTTTTTCCTCATCAAAATTGTCTGAAAATTAAGAATTTTATGTCCATTTTTAGGTGGGGCTAAAATGGGGTCCCAAAATCCCCAATATTGGATTTTCCCCTGAAATAAAGAGAATAAGATAAAAAGCTTAAAAGAGAAGAAGAGAAGAACAAATAAATAAATAAATAAATAATAATAATAATAATAATAATAATAATAATAATAATAATAATAATAATAATAATAATAATAATAATAATAATAATAATAATAATAATAATAATAATAAAATACATTCGTTAATTATATTTGCACTCAGTCATTCTTTAAATTGTTTATTTCATTCCAGGTATCTTACGGCCATTTTAGCTCAGTGGTAGCGTCACGGCAAAGCATCCCGATAGACGCAAGTTCTAATCCGTGTTGAACATTTGAAAATTTTATTGGGAAACTAAATTAAAAATAAATAGATTAAAATATATAACCCCAAGGTTATATATATATATATATATATATATATATATATATATATATATATATATATATATATATATATATATATATAGAGAGAGAGAGAGAGAGAGAGAGAGAGTGTCCAACCAAAATACGCTCATGCACGTATATATTTATATATATATATATACGTATGTAAGCGTTTGCATATATATATATATATATATATATATATATATATATATATATATATATATATATATATATATATATATATATATATATAAATAATGTTCTTTTGTCTCAACTTTTCGCGAGCAATCCCAAAATAATTGAATGAGATTTATACTAATAATCAATTAATTAAACTATGTAGACTTTCACCACATTATAGATATACTTTATGTATTTCTATTATATGCTTACACTCAAGAACTTTCTTATGTTCTCGCCATTTGGATAAATTCCTAAAGACGCTGGTGAAGAAAATGAGAGAAAATTCTCTAACAGGTTCAAATACTCGTGCAGGGTTGTCAGTTTCGTGATACTATGGTAAGATAGTGCATTGCTAATTACCTCGAACACACAAACGGAAGCATACAAGGCCTGGCAATATTCAAAAGAATTATATCTTTTCTATATAATTTATTTTTATTTATTAGCACATTCCTCACCCTTTATTAATGCTCAATTTAAATTGCAAATTTGTCTGATTCATATAATTAGTCTTCACAAAAAGTTGCATGACAATGATCGAAACTTTACCCGTGATAATCCTTTTGGCTTCAGATGCCAT